>APFE030992398.1:0-27146 GCA_000404065.3 Pinus taeda | reverse complement strand
CATAAATAGGTCAATGGGACTACAAGGTACACTAATGTCAAAAAAATTCATATAAGAAAAACTAGTCTATGTTATAAAAGCCCTGAAGTCTACAAGACAATTCTGGTATATTGGAAGAAGTTGAAAGCATCTTTGAACCCTCAAGTGTTGATTTTTTATTAGCTTGGGAGGTACTCCAAGCCCTAGGGTTCGGGGTTTGGAGGATAGAGCACCACAAAGTCATTTGTGTGCTGGAACCCAAGCTTGGGGTTTTGCACCCATCGATGTTTGGGCCAAAACCATGGAGCATTTTGGACATGAGATGGATGGAGATGATAGAGGATGGCAAGGAAAATCCAACGCTTTGAGAATCATCAAATTCCGAGATGCCCTTGATGAGTTATGAATTTTTTATGTTGACAAATGAACTTTTTGCACATATGTCATGTAGGCTTGGTGTGAATGTGCCAAGAGACATGTCTATTCGTTGAACCTTCTAAAATGTATAAATAGAAGGTGTGTGAGGCTCATATAATTTGAACAAAAATACATCTTATGCTACAAAAAAATAAAAACCCCAAATTGGTAAGAAGGGTGGAGAACCATGGTATATGAACCAAGAACTAGGAGGACTTTATAGTAGAACATACATGTTACATGAGCCTTGCACCAAAAAATAACTTACCCTCTACCTTTACTTTTAATTTTGCTAAAGTGCTCTACACATCTCTCACACAAAGATATTGAATAGTATCATTAGTGTTCATTCACCTTTCTTACTCAGTGTTGCATTAAATTTCAATAAACACATGATATAAGGATGAAGCAACAAAACAGTTAAATTAAAATGGGCATGAAATGACATAATTATACAGTAGCAAACAAGTAAATTCCCCTTATACATACCTTTTTTGCCTTTGCCCATAAACAAGTAAATTCCCCAATTACAAACCTCTTCACCTTTACCCACTACACTTGTGGACTCCACATCAACCCTACACCCACATTATGAGTTCTTAAGGTATTTCTAGATCTCTCCAACCATTGAATCAAAAAAAGAAGCAAAATAAATCAAAATGCACAAGCAAAACAAAATATTAAACGACAAATTAGCATGGTCATGCTCATAAATTCAAAAATATAAGAGCCACAACAATTAAAAAACTAAAAATTAAAAAAGCAATAGCAAAAAATATGACCAACAATTAAAACAAAAAACAAAAATAACAAGAAAAAGCATAAAAGGACAAATAAGAGTATGCTTTACAACCCCAAAAAGTTTCCATGGCCAACCAAGGAAACCCTGCACATAAAAAAAAAACAGTGTTAAACACGAAAATATTAAGAAAAAATATTACATACACAATATTTTGAGAAATATGAAATAAAGATAAAAATATGTTATCAAAAATTTTAAACAGAGACCAAATATCTTATGAATAATCTTATGCACTGAAAGGTATATCTTATTCAAACACAAAAAATCATAAACCCTAAATCAGTAAAGAGGGAAAAGAACTCTTATGCACCGAAAGGTATATCTTATTCAAACACAAAAAATCATAAACCCTAAATCAGTAAAGAGGGAAAAGAACTATAGCATTTGCAGCAAGAAGATTTTGTAGAAGATTATGAACGGATTTTGAACCAAGAGAAAACTTACCTCCACATTTGTATCTGCACTCCACTATAATGTCTCTCTCAATGAAGATATTTCAGTAGTTTCATTGGTGATCCTCTGCATTCTTTTACCTACATTGCATTGCACTCATAATTAAACAAATGACCAATAATGTAAAATGCTTCTAATTTAAACAAACACATGTATGTGACCATAGATACACCACAACATTCACCTTTACCCAATACATCTATAAAATCTTCGACCATTAGGACCTACATTAATCTCCCATTCACTAAACTAAAAAAAAATCAAACCATAAAATATTAAATAAAGATAAAATATCTTATGAGAAATCTTGAAAAGACACAAAAATAGAACAAAACTATTATACAAAATTGATTACATTTTATTCAAAGACCAAAATCAAAAACCCTAAATAGCCAACGGAGGATAATTTTTTATTTGAAATGAGAACAGTTCCATGGGATTTCCACCAAATAAGACCTCACCGTCTATCTTACCTATGTTGCACTGGCCCACATCTCTCTCACAAAGATATTTCAAGAGTCTCATCAAAATCTTCCATCTTCATAGACCTACAATACATCACATCACATCTAAATTTAAGCAAATTAGTCATGCTCACAAATGTTTAAATTAAAAGAAATAAAAAAAATATTTAAAAACCAAAAACCAAAGAAAACAAAACCAACAACAACAATAGCGAAAGATACAAACAACAATAGCTAAAAACAAAAGAAAATACAAAAAACGAACAAATAGAGACAAACTCTACTTTGCAACCCCAAAATGCATGCACATGCGAACAAAGAACACCCTGCATGGCATAAATTAAAGTAAAAGAGACCAAAAAATCTGATGAGAAATATGTTGAAAATAGAAGCAAGAAAGGTCTTCTTTATTTATGCCTTAGTAAGAAAGACCTCAATCAATCCTTCTTTAGCATGCACGAGTACAAGGACAAGTCATGGAGCAATTAACTCATGCAAAAAATTTGGCGGCTTCGTTTTTTTGTCTCCAACTGCGAGTTTATATTTGTAAAAGAACGAGTGACAACCTCAGTGTCTAATTGAGTTTAGAACGAGTTAGAAGATTCGGTTCAACTCAATTAACAAACCAATCAAAAGGTTGAGTTATTAAAATTAACTTGCCACATTTAGCATGAGTCGAAAAGCTTAAAAGGAGGTCGAAGGCACATCATTGAACCATTATTGTTGAGCACAAGTTTGTGTGAGAAAGAGTTATTGCTAGCAGAGCATGTAAGGAGCAACCTATGTGCAGTTCATGAGAAAGAATTTTCCTTATGATGTGAACTAAGATTTAGGAAGAAATTGCCAAGAAATAGGGGCTCAGATTTGCACTAGGAAATAGAAATTGTGTTGAGTTCTTGCAAGGAGGTTTGGAGCTAAGTATTAATAGTGAGAGCGGCTTTGATTTCTATTGAAATAGTTTGGCTTGTAAACAATTATGTTTCCTCAATTATTTTCAATAAAATCTATTTGCAAGGAGAGGATTTTCCGAGTTGGGTTCCCTAGAAAAATATTGTGTTATTGTGTGACTATGTTCTTTATCTTTGTGATTCTTTTATTTCGCTATTTATCTATCATAGAGAAATCTTGTGTCTTCGTGCAACAAAATTAGTTTCAAATTTGTCATCATAGCAGTTGCAGGATTTCATGGAAATTCTACATGGTATTAGAGTATAGATTTATATAACGAAATCCACCGAGATCATTTTGTCACTAGCGCAGATCAGTTAAGAAGGTTAGCGCTAGATTGTGAAGGACATCTCTCTTGGTAAGAAGGATGGTGTTCCAGGGATTGAGACCAGACCATTATTTAGAGGGAGCCTCTAACTTTGTCTCTTGGAAAGGGGGGATCATGATAGTATTGAAGGATAATGGGGCGGGAGACTTCATCAAGAACAATAAACCACCACCGCAAGAACCACAACAATTGACCCAACATACTAAGAATGATATCAAGACCAAAAGGATTATTCTAGAAGGGGTCAAAGATAATATAGTTCCTCATATCCATGAGAAGAAGACAACCTTTGAGATGTTCGAAACTATTTTATATCTATATCAAAGTACTAGTGATGCCAAGAAGCTTGCTCTTAAGGAGAAGCTAAGGAGTACCCGGATGAGACAAGAAGAACCCATTGTCACATATCTTTTGAAGTTCACTCAGGTTCAAGATGAGCTAGGTGGTGTGGGTGTCACTGTACCTGAGCAGGACCTTAGTTTTACTTTACTAGGGCTTCACAAGTCTTGGTATGGTTTCTAGGATGTTGTCAATGGCAGAGAGAATTATGTAGAATAGAATGAGATAAATTAACCATACATACCTTATCTTTAGCCTTCACTTACAAAATCTACATCGATTAAGCTCTTTGAGTCTGCACTAATTTCCTCACCCACTAAACAAAAACAAAACCAGAAAATCGTATGAGAAATCTTTGAAATACACCAAAAATATCATGAAAAATATTAGCATAGAGTGCATTATATTATCAAAAAGGGGAGGATGCAATTGAGGAATGACTAGTGGACTATTTAGAGGAGGGGAAAGATGTCTTCCTCAAGTCCATCTTCAACACTAGGGATGAACCTTTAGAAAGTTAGAAAGGATTTAAGGCCTGTATCAAGGAGGTAAGAGAATGTGAACGAGAGCTTTAAGACAAATCCAAAACCGTAAAGAAAATATCTTTGAGTACCTTGCAGATGTGTTCATTAATTTCCAATGAAGGGGAGCAAATATATCAAAAGATACCAAAGGAGGAAAACGAGATACTTTAAGTCTACAAAAATAGGAGGACAACATATTATGATAAACATCAATTCTACTAGGTTTAAGGAATGGAGCTCATTACTAACATTAATACAAGGGGGAAGATTGTTGAATTTTCCTTAGGCCCTACAAGGCTAATCACACACACTAACACACTAGGAACCCACGACTTTATAGCACTTTGCAAAACAGAAATCTTCAACAATGAAATCAATTTAGTACACATAGATTTGAGCCAAAGCTCGAATATTTTATTAATCCATCAATAAAAGAATCATGGGGCTCTCGTACCAGGAATCATGGCCATTGATCACTAGTACAACTAGTATATATAGTATAAAAAAACATAGGGCTTGCGATATATTGCTTCATATCTACAATATGCCCACAAAACATAAAAGGACAAACAATCTGACTTGCTAGAGAAGCCATTTTTCTTTAGCCCTTTCAGTCCATGGCTTGATCTATCAAATGCATTGCATATCATCCCATAATATCTCTGCTACTAACAGTGGATCTACCGTTCAAATCACTATATATTAGCCCTCCAACAATCACCTTACTCACAGTAGATATTGTCTATCAACCCACTGCATACTAACCCTCGAAATGCACTTTGTTCACAACTTCATTTGTGAACAGACTTCAAGACAAGCTTAACATCCTTCTAAACTTCTCCTGGTAGCATTCTTAGACCTGGTCTAAACCTTTCTTCCCATAGATCTCTTGCTACCCATTAATGTCTTCCATAGCTAGCACTGATCAGACTTTTGAGAGACCTCATAGGCTAGCAATCTCATAGGGCTTTTTAGCAGGCTCCTCAATAAGAATTTGGCACATTACAAATCTCAACGAACTTTGTCCTTGCCCTTATTCTCACTGAAGTCCACCTTTACCACTCT
Organism: Pinus taeda; assembly: GCA_000404065.3. Taxonomy (NCBI): domain Eukaryota; kingdom Viridiplantae; phylum Streptophyta; class Pinopsida; order Pinales; family Pinaceae; genus Pinus; species Pinus taeda. The sequence goes on along the minus strand of APFE030992398.1, from coordinate 21,827 downwards.
TGGATTGCACCCACTTTGTTCGACCTTCAAGTATGGGCCTCGACACTACAAGTAGACTTTTCTTGGACTGTTCAGGCCTCGGCCTTACTTTTGGGCTCCATTGTATTCCTGAACAAGCCCTTTACTACCCTTCACACCTTAGCCCTATTCTTACCAGTCGTGGCTCCGTAGATTTGTCCTTCAAACCCGTCGTTCCAACCCTCTTAGCAGACCTCCCCACACTTGACCTTCTCCCTGTAGTCCCTTAGGTCCTCAGCTTAACCAAAAAACCCCTCTTTCTAGCCCTCAGCACCTAATCTATGTCCCAGCCTACAAATTTGCGTCTTGCAAGTCTCAACCCCTCATTTACTACCTCGGATCAAGAATCTTGTCATCTGCGGCTACACCCTTTTTGCCCCTTTCTACTACAAGTCGGACCCTTTATAGATTTCGGCTAGGATCTTAATCTCTGTTACGACCTACATTTGCTTTCAGCCATAGATCCACCTTCCCTTGGATAAAAGATTCATGATTCCTACAACATAAACCCTTGGCTTCTTTTCCATCCCTACTCAACCTCTAGACTTGGCTCCTCTAGGGCTACATCCTTCTAACCTTCACGCACAATGAAGTCCTTCTCATTGATATGTCCCATAAGCCTCTCCTTATGCTCCTTATAGACTTTTCTCTAGGGTTATTTAGGAAACCACTAAAACTTAGGGGTTTAACCTCTTGACCCTTAGAATAATTAATTATTTCTCTTTTGGTCCTAAACCCACACTTTGGGTCCAAAACCACACTTTTGGGAAAATCACCCAACAAACTACTTTTTGGTGGGTTGTCCTCTCTCAGAAATACCTTCGAAGCTACCCAAAATATAATTCTCCCTCTTAGTGAGGAAGGTATTTCCTTCACTCTTCCAACTCCATGACTTTCGTTGCATGCTCATGACCATCCTCACATGAGTAATGTCTTTTCTTGTGTAGCCATATCTGTCCTCGTATTTGCTACGACTTCTTTGTACTTGGCCAAGATTTGTCTTGCATGGTGCATGAATATTCTCGCATGCAACATGAATTTTCTAGCGTGATCCATGCCTATGCCCACAAGATCTACGACTTTCCTTGCACCATCATGAATGTTCTCTCAATGCTCGTGATTGTCCTTGCATGGGTTGAAAACTCCTTTATCTCAATAGAGCTTGAAGATTCCATAGGGTAGTTAACAATACTTTGCAGATTGTCCTCCCTCTAAAGCTAGACTCCCTCTTAGTTTACACAACCTTCACTAGAACACTATGCTCCCTATGCACACTCTGATTCTTTTGCTCTTCAAAGTGGCTCTGACACCATGTTGAATTTTCCTTAGGCCCTAGATCTGATCTAAGGCTAATCACGCACACAAACACAATAGGAACCCACAACTTTCTAGCACTTTGCAGAATGGAAATCTTTAGCAATGAAATCAATTTAGTACATTGAGATTTGAGCCCAAAGCTCGATTATTTTGTTAATCCATCAATAAAAGAATCATGTGGCTCCCGCACCAAGGATTATGGCCTTCGATCACTTGTACTACTAGTATGCATAGTATACACAAAAATAGGGCTTGTGATATGTTGCTTCAAATCTACAATATTCACAATCTGACTTACTTGTTGGAGAATCCCTTCTCCTTCAGCCCTTTCAGTCCACATTACCCTCTGTCACACACAGCTGCTCACGGTGGCTTGATCCATCAAATGCACTGCATATCATCCCATAATATCTCTGCTACTGACAGTGGATTTGCCCTTCAAATCACTATATATTAGCCCTCCAACAATCAACTTACTCATAATATCTATTGTCCATCAACCCATTGCATACTAGTCCTCGTAATGCACTATTTTCACAACTTCATTTGTGAAGAGACTTTAGGACAAACTCAACATCCTTTTAAACTTCTCCTGGCAACATTCTTATACCTAGGCTAAACCTTTCTACACTGTTACCCACCACCTGTGGGTAGTGTATATAGGAGAAAACTTTTCTCCTAGATGGTCCTCAATCGGCAGCTAGCAACCCCTTGCAGCCACCAGATATCTCAATGTACCATTTTGTCCGCCACCTGAGGCAACCATGTGGTCCCTCAACCACTTGTCATGAATGTATTTTTGAAGGCGGGCCTTCTAACCCCAAAGGTATGGCTTTTCATTGGTATATTTGAGTAATTTTCCTTACTTTTCATGGGCACTTTTGGACATGGATTGGTGGGGGGATTGGGCGAAAAGATTGGTTTAGGCTTATATTCTTGTTTCCATTGCCCAATTTCGTTGTTACCCTTATATCCTAGTCTCGTGGGGTCTCCTTTACTGACCATTTGGCTTTTGGGTTGGCACTACATGGGACATACCGATTTTGGTTGCGTGGTCCTGCTTCCCATACCACATACATCATTGGCCCCATTCATCTCTTTTCCCATCTGGGTCCACATAGGGTTAGCCTCCCTCCCCTTGTCCACACCTTGGGACAGGCCTGGAACGATGCCCTGAAGGTTTATGCAGCTAAAAAGAAAAGTAAAAGCATAATTTGGCCACTCTCAACAAGAAATGTACCACAAAATGCAAAAAATGGTCGGGACATACAAATTTAGCACGTGGGCAAAAGCCAAACATGAGCTGTACGCCTTACCCATGGCCATCACCCTAGTTCCTATGGACCCTAAATGAGCCCCCTATATCATTAAGGAACCCATGATTGTCTCAACCCCTCGTGGGCAATGAACCTCCCCACCTTAAGCGGGTATTCGCTGCTACATCTCACACATCATGCTCTCCATCCCCTAGAGCCCCAAGCAGTTATGAAGAAAAAATCAATAAAAGGAAAAAGACATATGAAGAAGGGTGGAAAAACAAAGGCCGGGGTAAACTCATGTACCATGATTTGCTCCCTCGTACACTTATATACCCAAGTGTGGGCTTCCCTTGTTATAGCTACCCTTTCACCTTGACATGTGGCCTAGATGTTTCCTCTGATCCCCACTCCATTCCATCATTATAAAATTTTCCACCTACCACTTGAAGGATGCACCATGGACATGTCACCCCCTTTAAAAGTTGACACCACCTAATAGGGTCCTTGGCTAACCCCCTATTGATCTTGGAGACACTTATACATACCAAAGCCCGTTATGGAAGGGCATGCCACCATGAAGTGCCCCACTGGTTCGATGACTTGTAATCTCTTTTACTTGATTATTCTAATGATTTGTTGCATTGGAGGGCAAGAGGACACATTGGATCTTATGTAGGATTGCAGGTGGATTCACATTTTGGGCTTGATCTCCCTATACGAGGTCCTAGCTCTCCAGAGGGCTACATTAGCACTCGCAAGGTGAGCGTTGAGAGCCATAAACCTCCACCTTCTCTTGGACAAAAGATACACATCCCCTACAACGGAAACCCTTAGCCTCTTTCATGGATAGACCTCGACTTCTTTTCCAACCCTACTCAGCCTCTAGACTTGGCTCCTTTAGGGCTACATCCTTCTAGTCTTTGCACACAATCAAGTCCTTCTCATTGATATGTCTCATGAGCCTTTACTTAGGCTCCCTATATACTTTTCTCTAGGGTCATTTAGGAAACCACAAGAACTTATGGTTTTAACCTCTTGACTCTTAGAATAATTAAATATTTCTCTTTTGGTCATAAACCCACACTTTGGGTCCAAGACCCCACTTTTGGGTAAATAGCCAGACAAACTATTTTTGGTGGTTTGTTCTCTCTCAGAAATACCTTCTGAGCTACCCAAAATATAACAAAGAGAACACTACAAAAAATAAGTTGTAGCCATGTTATTAGGTGATATAGATAGAGGAAGAGGATAAAAAGAAGGAAAACAAGGCAACACTAGGTTTTCTATGGAGAAAACAAAAGAAGAAATGCATCAAAACCAAAATGGAAAACATGAGACTAGTATTTGGAGAGGACATGTGAATGGAAGAAATCACTTCCTAAATGGAAAAATCCCTAACAGGGCAATTCATGAGGAAAAAGTTTTGAAAGGAACATTGCATGCATGGATAGAAAGAGCTTGGAATGGAATATTATGGTATACTTTAAGGTTTCATTTCCTCATTCAAGTTTGGCTTTGCATTTGAGATGGTGTAATTGTCTAGCATTGTTTACCACTGACCATAAGGCTATTCCCGAACTTGTATAAGTCTTTGAGATTCATGAAGGACAGAAGACCTGTGCATTCTACAGTGGTAAGTATGAAAATTCCTAGATCTAACAATCTCAGGAATCCTACTGCAACCAACTGAATCTACTTAACATAGATTGTAAATTACATTACAAGCTTATTTCAGATTTCTTCATGAAACATTGAAGCAAATTACTGAAGCGGCCTACACCAAATTAGATATGATTCTGAAACATAGAAACTGAGCAAGGAAATACAAACTCATAGGACACCGTTATTTTTGGACAAAAGTCCCCGGAAAAACCCAATGCGGGAAAACCAGTGCAAAAGCTCTGAGGGTTTTATTATTATGCAGGAGAAAATCCGAGTACAATTCTAGGATGCTCAACTAGCAATCCGATATAGAGAGAATACTAAATAGAAGACTAGTGAAATGATCTCACCCTGTCACTGGGAGAATGAGTGACTGACCCTGCTGAACTGGAGGCTCTGTGTCACCCTCTGCGTGGCTTCTGCGCAGAACTGCGTCACTTCCGGCAGTTTCCACGTCATCACTCCTGGGTATTATGTTGCCCCTCTTCCGGATCCTCTGCTAGCTGATAAAATCAAACTTTTGCCTCCCATGATTAGATTACTACATATTAATATTTTAATTTTCCTAAATTTAGACTTAGGGTACCCATTAAAAATATAAATTATTTTAATAAAATCGCTTCTAGGTGGAATTTCCCAAAACGCTTTCTGGATTTCTTTGGAATGCATGTGCCCAAGCCTCCCTTCAAAATTTGAGGATTATAGCACATCCGATGCTACCCCAAATCAACAGTAATTACTAAGGATAGCATACATAACACAGTGTGATTCTACCTAAATATAGTAAGTCGACCTGTGGCAACACTGCAGAGGTATGTCTATTGTTGAAACTACAATGGTGTAATTGGAGTCATTCTTGAAGTTTAGCTCTATTAATTTTAAGGGTCTGGTCCAAAGGCACTGTATTAAAACCCCTAATTCTAGGGTCCAGTGATTTATTTGGTCACATTTAGAAAAGGGAAAGCCACGGCGACAACATTTTGGTGCAAGTTAATACTTGACAATCTTTGCATTTGGCAAGGCCAAGAAATTTTTTAATTTTGTTTTTGTGGGACCTGTGCATTCCAAAGTGAACAAGTTGTATATTGGTTTGGTCACATTGTGGCAAGGAAAGTGATTTACAGGAAGATACTAAATGCTTGTGATTGTAATATCACAATTGCTTATTGGCAGCCTTTGTAAGGATATTTTTGGTATAAGAAGCATTGGTAGCTATCAATCTTATGTAAGCCCTATGCACTACAAGGTGAATACTGAGGAACAACAGCTTGTTAATTTTGGAAAGATAACAATCCAAAGGCAAGGTCACTAGGAAGAATATTTCGAGTTGTTGTATGAAGAGACCATGACATCCGTAATAGAGGGAAAAAAGACAACTATTTTTTCAACTCGTATTTTCAACTTATCTCTGTATGGGTTTACTCAATTTTAGAGCAGAAACACTCGTTGGATGCAAAATTTGATTCCTCATCCAAGGAGTACCCATGTTGCATACTTTCGATGAACCCTGCTACAAGAAAAATGAGAAATACATGAAAAACAATCACGTTTTTTCATATATTTCTCATTTTTATTGTAGCAGGGTTCATCGAAAGTATGCAACATGGGTACTCCTTGGATGAGGAATCAAATTTTGCATCCAACGAGTACCCCCGCTCGAAATTTAAGTAAAAACTTGGGGAGATAAGTTGAAAATACGAATTGAAAAAGTAGTTTTATTATTTTATTATTTTTTAATCTTTGTACTTTTTGACTCCAAAAATGGTGAATCATCCCCCATGGTTGACATCATCATCTTGAATCCCATTGGTTCTTATAAAGTTTTTTTTTGTTGTACATTTTTCTTAGGAGGCCCATTTTAGACCTCAAAAATCCCCTAATGGTAACCTTGAGGTATATATGGCATATTTTGTTAAGAGTCCAACAAGAATTGTTGTAGGGTAAGTCAAGTGTATGACTCTAGGTCTTGTTGTTAAAAGTTTGTTGATAGAACCCTAGTCATATGGAAACCCTACCTTGTTCCCTCGAAGAAACCCTAATCATTGATCTTATAAGGTGTATGTGCAAATCTAGGGCTCATGGAAAGTATGAAAGGTTGAAGTTGATGATTCAAATATGGATCCTTTGGTCTAGGGTTAGTACTTGAAAACCCTAGGAGTCCATCTGCTAACCCTAGATTGACAAATCAACATCATGCTTTTTGCTATTGTATACTTTGCTTGGAAATAAAGGAAGAAGGATGTATAGGATCCTCAGTTTTGACAAGCATGATGGAAGGAGGGAATTGTAAGGACACGTGGGCACTCTAATGATATATTCATAGTATATTCATGCAACTGTCGATGCCTGGAAGAGAATAATTCGACTGATGACACTCCATCCTGTTAAATTAAGATAGGGCATGTAATTGCATTGGTAGAGCACATGACATCATGGTTTGTAGCATGTAGCATTTGAATATTTTCAAATGTATGTTCTGGCAGTCATCTAGCTGGTATTAAAAGATTATGTTGCAATGTTGTGAAAGGATCATGTATGAATCCTCCCTTGTGATGTCATGGAGTGATTTCTTCTAGGAATAATGACCATGATGATATCATCGTTATTGTCTATATGTTTTTGGAGCAAGTCTCTTAGGAGCTTGCTGGTTCGTTGCAACATAATGAGATGAAATGCAGGATTAGATGACTAGTTGAAGCATGATGCTTCGCTGAAGACTCTGATGATGAGTGAAGAAAGACCAAGATGTTGATGATGACATGATACTCTTTGCACGATCCTGCTATGTGAAGAATGTGTAATAGTCATGAGATGATTACGTTGGGTTGTTGCATTGGCACTTGGTCCAAAGGAGTTGTTGTATACCACAATGATTGATGTGATAGCAAGTTGTAGATCGTTCGTTGATCATGCCCCTATCAAACACTTTCTTGATGTTCAGTGGGAGCTATGTTCCAGCTCGATGATGATTGGTTTGAGACATGACAGATGTAGAATGATGATGTGGAAAGTGATGGTGTACCTTGTTTTGATGATAATACTACATATAGAGCTTTGTGATGTTCAAAGAAAGCTTGCACGAGTCATGATAGTGATAAAGCCCTGAGAGTTACTGGCATAATAGTTGATCATGGACATCTCTCCCTATTTGAGAGGGAGCTCCTCCCTGGTCGAGAGGGAGTGATAGATATGTTTCTCTGCTTCATGTGTCATCACTAGACCAGGACTAACAACCATAAGTATTAGTGAAGGCCATGAGGAGAGAATGGAATTTGGAGGATTGGGTAAGCATCGGAGACAGATATTCCTTGAGGATTTGGAATCCAAGATAGGAAGTAGTCTAGTGACCGACACTATTTGAGGATCTGACAGGGTATCCAAGACAAGAGTGGTCGAAGAGGACCAATATCCTGAGGATTGGGAATCCAAGATAAGAATAGTCCTAGAGGGACATACGTGGTGATATAACAATAATATGATATAATAATGTAACAACTTGAAGCGGTGTTGTTTATCGAGCTACTCAAGTTGATATCTTGGACTATTCAAACTATATATGATAGATTTGTTGCTTGATTGGGTTCTACTTGACTACCCAGATTCTAACTTTACACACTCAAACCTCACAAGGTTTCAAGTCCACGAGTATCAGCATAAGCGGAGGCAGAAACTAATAAAGATCAAGTAAGAGGTTGCTACATGTCTAGGTGAGGTGCTCATACGCCTTCCTAAAGCAGTCATCCTTCCTCAATAGGTTCAGGTTACCGACTAAACAAATGGTGGGACTAATAGCTTTACCCTCCTGTCCACACCGAATTCAGAGCTCAACATCCAAACAATCTGATTTTGCTTCATTCTCTTTGGTTGACTGATACTACTATTCTCTAAACTATTGTTACGAGGTGCTTATAAATTAGAATGAGGACCACAATCACAGAGTCAAATAACAGACAACTCCTCTTCTAATGGTTCTTTAAGAATCGCTCCATCTAATGGCATGTCAAAAACACATATGATATGATTATGTAGCAGAATAGGAGCTAAATTGAAGCAAAGATACCTCCTCCTTTGCCTTCCCCTACCCCCTGTTAGGATTCCAAGAAACTCTCCTAGGTTGTAGCTCGGAGATGCCTGGTAACATATAAATTCAACTTATTGTTGTAGGGTTGCAGGTTTAATGGAAGGACTGATGCTTGTCCAAGCCAAATAACCACTTCTATTTTGTTTCACTCCAGACATGCGTGAACACCCCCAGACTACAAGGCTTTAGACCACCAAATGCTCACAGTTTAGATATTGGGTGGATATGGAGAATACTAACCACACCAACAGATACACAAGACCATGTGACGGTCGGCTGCAACTAGTAAAGAAACTTGTAAATCTATTCTACTAATGCATAGAAAGGATGACAAATCTCTTGCATCAGAAAGAAAGAAACCTAAGTAACATGTTTAATGGTACATTCAACAATCTAACATAGATATGAGATGACAGTCATTCGGTGCTAAACTTCAAAGATCAAGGAGACAGCATATCAGACACAAGTTTGGAACAGAGGAAAATGGAAAGTGAGCAGTTAACAGCAAAAGAAGCTTGTATTAGCTAAAAATGAAGACGAGACACTGTAAGTGACAAAACATCTATAGTCTCCAGAAGTTGAACCTTACATCAGAAAGTCGACCACCAACCATCAACCCTGATTACATCTTGTTTCTGGGTATTTATAGATTTACATTACAAAGGCACTTGGCCATTTAGGTATGGAGGGGTCATAATTGACCACCAACTGCATTTAACTGCCTAATGGAGTCTCTGACTATGTTTGCTTGCTGCAGTGGATGAATATGATCCTTTCAGGTGCTGTGTTGTTCTCTTAGGCAGTTGGAGTGCTTGTACCAGTCTAGCTCCATGACTGATAAATTCGGTTACAAGGGCGTACTTGTCCTTTTTCCCCTTTGCCATGCCTTTTGTTAAATATGCTTGTTGAGGATTTACTGTGACTGGTACTGGAAAGCTGGTCACCTTCCTCCTCCGGACAAACTGAGTGGTCAGAGGACGTGGACTGCATGGGCGAGTGGACAGTATGGATGAGCGGAGAGGATGGTCGTCGGATCAAGGAAATGGACAGTGGAGATGTCTCGACAAAGTTTGTCGGTCAAGGTGGGAGCGGGATGAATTTGGGCCGTCAGATCTTCGGCGGACAGATCAGACGGTGATCGCGCTACGGAGTTGCGTTGGAGTTTAACAGGCAAGCGGTTTGACTGGGCGGTAAACGATATTGATCGAGCTGCCTTCGGGCATAGAGCGGTAAAAGGACAAGGCCGAGCGATTCCACTCAACGGCCGACACGTAGCAGTGGATGAGAGAGAAAAACCACTCTCATCACACGCTAACATTTGGGTGAGTTGCGGGCGCGATACATGAGGAGGCCGTCAGATCTCAGCGGAGATGATCTGACGGTAGGGATTTGATTAAGCAGATTATCATATTGGGCGCGATGAGAGCCGTTGGATTAGCAGGAGGGAATCAGCGGCGAGGAAGTGATGAAAGGTTTTAGCAAGCGCGCGAGGGCGTATGACAGGGTTTTATGAGGGTTGGGTTTTGCACTTGGGGCTGAAGTTAAAAGGAGTTATTTTGTCGGATTTAGAAGGTAAATGGGAAAAAATGGAAATGAAGGCGAATGAGCGGGGTAAAAGAAAAAGGAAGAATGACTAATTGTGAGCTTCTTTGAAGATGCCACCAAACGGACCAAATCCTTTTATGAGTTTGAAAAATCGGCATTGTATAGCAGAGCTAACACTAGCTCCTTCTAGGGATGAGATCCTCCCTGTGAGGTCTCAAGAATTGTAGACCACTGCCTTTCCTACAAAACAATATTAGCCACATTCCCTAGTGTTCCATTGGGCATGGAGTCTAATTGAGCCTACACTAAAACATTGTAAAAATAACATATTTACAACATTAAGGCCTGGAGACCTTAAGCAACATAAACTTTCAAAAACCGCCCATGAACTAGGCCATCAAAAACTATCTCTCCTTCCATACTTTGCAGCATGAAAGTGTTGTTCCCTTGGATCTGAGTGATAATGAAAGGTCCAGTCCACAGAGCATCAAACTTCTCATGGTTGTCTTTCTTATCCTTTAGTGCATCCCATTTAAGAACCAAGTCCCCAACTTGAAAACTGTCTATCTTTGCCTTTCTATCAAAGGCTTCCTTGATCCTCTTTTGATGTGCTGCAGACTTTTCAACCAGCTGCTCTTTGATTTGATGCACTTCTGCCAAATCACTGATCCTCCTAGCCATGTCATTTTCTTCATTTTGTTCTTCCTGCAAGAATTTTGCCACAGGGAGGGTCAACTGAATTGGGAATACAGCCTCAGTGCCATATACCAGCTTGAATGGAGAATTCCCTGTGGATTTTTTGGTGGTCACTCTGTCAGCCCACAATGCATACTTCAGCTTGGAATCCTAGTTCCTTTTATTGTCTTCCAGTAGCTTTTTGATTATCCTTATCAGGCTTTTGTTGGATGATTCTGCTAGACCGTTACCTTGAGGGTAATATGAGGTGGAATGAACTAGCTTAATGCCCATTAAGTCACACATGTCCACCAACTCTTTTGCCCTAAAGGATTTTTCATTGTCTGTAACAAATTTATAAGGACAAACAAACCTGGTGAAGATGTTTTTAGTTAAGAACTTCATGACTACATGATGATCAACTTTCCTAGTAGGAATGGCCTCAATCCATTTAGTGAAGTAGTCAATGGCTACTAAGATCCATCTGTGTTGGCCACTGGAATGTGGATTGATTTCCCCTATGAAATCCAAACCCCACTACTGAAAAGGGCCACTGGCATGTATTGGCTTCAAAGATAAAGACCTCAACTACTGCTTTCCTTCAAATCTCTGGCACATGTCACAAGATTTTACAAATGAAAAGACATCAGAAAACAAAGTGGGCCAATAATACCTAGCTCTGAGGATCTTGTGGGCTGTGGTTTTCCAGTAGTGATGTCCTCCACAACTGCTAGAATGAAACTGATACATGATCTCCATGGATTGTTCTTTGTCCAGACATCTTAAAAGAATTCCAAATGGGTCCCTCCAATAGAGTGAATTTTCATGAATGCAATACTTAGCTGCTCTGAGCTTGATAGTTCTGGCCTGGCTTGAACTTAGGCCTGAAGGAACTTTTAGCTTCAGCAAAAATTGGGCAATGGTAGAATACCATTCACAAGAAGCTATATTTTCTGCCAATGACTGGTTCTGTCCTTCTGTTGGTTCTTCTGTCTGTCCATCCTCTGAATTTGTGCTTATCAAATTCATGTCCAACATTCTGCAGTTTTCTTCAGCCATCAGCTTGGCAAGGCCTTGCCCTCTAACAAGCTTGGTGGGCTTCAATTCTATGTTGAATTCAATCAACTTTGCAATCCATTTCGCCCTTCTTCCATCAACATCTGGTTGCATTAGGACATCTTTTACTGAAGCAGAGGGCACATATGCAATTACCTTGGAGTGCAGAATGTATATTCTGAAAGCTTTCAGGGATTTGATAAGAGCCTATGCATGTTTCTCAATGGTATCATACCTCAGTTCAGCATCCCTTAATGTCTTGCTGAAAAATGCCACTGGATGCTCTGAACCCTAGTCATCTTTCTGCAATAAAACTGCTGCAAGGGTGTCACCTGAGGCAAATGAAAAGATATGGAACTCCTTGCTATAGTCTGGGCTGATTAAAGTGGGAGCTTCCATAATAGCCCTTTTGATGGCTTTAAAAGATCTTGCTATATCAGTCCATTTGATTTCTGATCCCTTTTTCAGCATGGAGGCGATGTGTTTCACTATTTCTGCAAAATTAGGAATAAACCTCCTTACAAAGTTTATTTTGCCCAAAAAGGATTGGATGTCCTTTTTTGATCTTGGGACAGACAAGGTTTGTATTGCTTTCACTCTTTCTGGGTCAATTTTGACACCTACAACAGAAACGATGTGTCCTAACAGCTTGCTCTTTTCTAAAGCAAACTGTGACTTTTTAGGATTGACTGATATCCCAAACTTCCTGCAGTTCAGAAACACTTTCTTCAGGTGCTACAAATGATCTTGATGGTTGCTGGAGTATACTGTTATATCATCTAGGTAGACAAGGACAAACTTATCCTTCTCTCCTACAAATGTTATATCCATAGCTCTCTGAAAGGTGGCTCCAGCATTCATTAGCCCAAAAGGCATCTTGGAATACATAAAAGTGCCCCAAGGAGTGGTGAATGCAGTCTTTTCTTGATCATCTGGATGTACAGAGACTTGGTTATATCCTAAAAATCCGTCCAGGGAAGACATCACTTTGGCTCCTGAGACTTTCTGCAACAAATGCTCCATCTTTGGCAGGGGATAGTTGTCCTTCTTAGAGCATTTGTTCAGGTTCTTGAAATCAACACATAGCCTGATCTCTCCACTTTTCTTCCTCACTACTACCAAGTTGGCTACCCACTTTCAATATCTCTACCCACTTTGAATATCTCAGAGGAACTATCATTTTGGCAGCCAACAACTTCTTGATTTATTTTTCAATCAAAGGGAGGAGCAAAGGATTTATGGGCCTCAGTTTCTGCTTGAAAGGGATGGTGTCTTTCTCCAAGGGGATCTTATGTTGGATGATCTCTTTGTCATAAGTCTTAAGGTCATTGTATTCCCAGGCAAAGACATCAACAAACTGCTTCATCAAGGTGCAGTACTCAGAACTTTGGGAAGCAGACAAATGGGTGGACAGATTTATATACTTTGGATGATCTGGACTCCCTATATTATGCCTATGGACTACAGACTGTTCCTCTTTTTGGGCAACTTTATGAGGCACATCATTCTGGTCAAACAGCTTCTCTAGAGGAACTAGGCCTTTAGGTATATGATTGCTAGGAAATTGTACAATGTTGTCTCGGCTTATTCTGTTCTTTAGCTGGGGTTGGGGACTTTCCTCCAAGGTTTCATTCTCTTGATCAATTTGCATTTCAAAGAATTCACCAATGACTTGCAGAAACCTATTTATTTCATCATCATTCTCAAATACTTTCCAATGTTGGATGTTATCAGGCAAGAAAGGTCTATATTTCATCTGGACTTCATAAACCAACCTAGGGGGCATGGGAGGGATGAACATGCTGGCAGACACAGCAAGGGAAGCAGCAAGCTGATATTTGACTCTAGGGATATATGAGATACAAAAATTATCAAAAGAATCTTTGAGTCTCCATACCTCATCTCTATATGCTTTCAGCCTTAAGTGCCTTGCTTGGAATGTTTTGTTCACTTGTTGAATAATAAGATCAGCATCTCCAAACACCTTTATATTTCTGATTCCTCTGTCTTTGGCAGCGTTTAGGCCCAAAATCAGAGCCTCATACTCTGCTATATTGTTGGTGACCTGAAAAGTCAGCTTAAAAGACAAATGTGTGCTTTCTTCTTTTGGAGACACTAGCACCACTCCTGCTGCTACAGTTTCCCTTGAACAAGCTCCATCAAAGAACATGTCCCAAGCTTGTGTTCCTTCTTCTTTCATGGCCTGACCTACTGTTTTATTAAGCTGCACAGGGGCCTTATGGGATTCTTCAATTTGAAGGATGCATGCCCCAAAATCAATGTCCACAACGTAAATAGGATGATTATAGGGGTTCTTCTCATCGTTGATGATATAGGCCAGCTAGGCTTCCCTGTATAGTCTTCTGCTTTCTCCTCCAAAGACTGGGACAGTGGCATAAGATAAGTCATTTTGTAATGTCCCACCTAGTCTCTTAATCCACGTCTCTTAATCCACCCTCTGGACAGTAGCGTGCCAAACTTAGGGGGAACATCTGCTACCACAATGTCCATAATCATGCTCTTCATGGGCAGCTGAGTTAAGGTAATAGCTAAATCCTTGATTACCCCCAAACACTTCACCTTCCTTGAATCAAAGGAGGATAAATCATGATACGGTCTAGTGATATCAAGGCCTAACTCTTCCATGACAGCTTTGGGCATCAGATTATCGTTGGCCCCTGTGTCCAACAGGCAGTTGTAGAGGATTTTGTCATGAATGGTCAAGGAGACAAAATGATGGAGAATTATCATCAGCTTGTTCAGTCATTGGGCTAAGCACAACTGTAGGTTTATCATCTTGAAGATTCACATAGTTAGTGGAGGCTTGTGTGGCTTTCAGCTCAAGGGCCTCAAGGATAGGCTTTCTAAAGACCTCACTCTTTGCTAGTTCTATCAAAGACACAGATATTTTCAACTTCTGGACTTTTGATTCAAAGCTAAAAGGGGAAGGGGACTTGTCAGAGCCTCTTACCTTTTGAGCTGGTGCTTTGAGGATGATAGGATCAATTGCTGGTCTTTTCCGTTTGCTGATCTGATGCTCTATGGGGACAACAGCTCTTAGGGCAGGATTCTCTTTGACACTGCTCATTCTTGACCTCAAAACTGGAGGTGGGCATGAATAAATTAAGCGTTGTGACTTATTTGGAGGGTGTAGGGGGTTGGCCCTCTTGAGGCCCAGTTCCAGCCAACAATACTAGCCCAATCCCATAAGCAAAACTTCACTCACGCTCTGGAATCTGGCACTGGAATAATTGGGCTACAAGAAAGGCTATAGTGCGACCCAATTGTTGGGAAGAAAGTGGCATCCCTAACTCGGCTTCCCAGTGTTACTTCGAGGTAAGTACATATCCTACTTTTGTAAGCAATGGATCTCATGGTTGTAGCCTTGGAATTGTTTAAATGTCAGCATAGATGAATGCAAATCAATATAGAGTGCGATTATGATGGTTGCCTCATATCACTGCTCACGGTTTGTAAACTTACCACCTATATCTATAAACACACACCAACATCAAAGTTTGCACGATGATCAGATTCAAGGGTAAACTAGCCAAATGTATAAAAAGATGCATCCCAACTTCATGCACACCCTGGGCAGCAAAGGCATAGGAAATTATAAAAGGTTGCTCCTCACGGGCATCCTCCTTTGTTAATTTTAGGTATGTTCTATGCTAGAGCAATTTATTTCAATTTTCACAGTTAGCTCAATATCTTTTCCGGATTAGCAATCACATCAGCATAAAAGTAAACTGCAGATAGAACATAAATATAAATCGCAGAAGACAAGCCAAGACAAGAGGACACAAGATGTGGCGCTAGCCAGGGACAAACCCCAATGTGGAGAAACCCTTCGTCAATTCTTCTTATATGTTCTTCAATAGTTCAGCAGAGAGAGAGAGAGAGAGAGAGAGAGAGAGAGAGTAAATTTACAACAGAAGTCAACACTTTGACTTATCTAGATAAGAGCTTAGATCATCTCCTAGGATGATGATACATGAGATCAATTGAAGACATGTTGCTTCAACTGATTCTCCAAGGTGACTCCTTCACCTATCATAGCATTGCATCTTGTCATCATGCTGCACCTCACCATGCTGCACCATGTTGCACCCATCCTCACAATTCTGGACCTCATGCTGTTGTTGTCCCAGTGTTTAGCAATGTTGTACATAGTGCCACTGATGCACCATGCTTACTGCTGTCCTAATGTACTTGCAGTACTGTACTTGTTGTTGTTCATGATTCTTCATGCTTGCAGTTGTCCCATGTTGCATCATGCTTTACCATCACTATTATTATGTGCACTATGTTGCACTGCACATTGTGCTATGTATTGCTGCTCCTATGTGCAGTTGCTGCATTAATGTACAACTGCTACACCAATTATCCTTGTTGTTATGACCGTGTTCAGGCTAGGGCATGACTTGTAGTCTACCACACAGTCAGGACATAAGTCCTTTTATGACAGCGGTTTACCTTGGAGACCCTTCTCTCATGCCAAGATGCCTTCCAAAGGTCTTGTCCACCCTAGACTGCTTTTATCACAACCTCTAGCTGTGTGTTATGGCCTGTGGCCTAGCACAACAGCTAGCTGTAGATTTTGGTCTGCCCAAATGACACTCAAACAGCAGAGTTTCCTCCCTGAAGATCTCAGCTTAGCTGACTGCTCTTGGAAGCACCCAAACACATACACAATTCATCCCTACGTTGATCTGTTCTTAGACTTGAGTGCAAACTTCTTTAACGCACAGCCTCACCTTATGACTGTGGCTCCCTGTTTTGCAAACAGTCCTCAAAACATGCCTAGAACAACTTCTATTACTACGTTGTCACCTAAAGCAACCTGAATTCTTTCACGTTGTCAACATGCTTCTACTTGTTGAGTTAGGGCTCCTTTGATGTGCGGGTAGGTCTTCTTTTGGTGCGGTCTAGGGTCTCTTCTTAACTGCATATAAGGCTCCCTCTTTGCTGCGGATTAGGGTCTTTTCTTACTGCGCATTAGAACTCCTGTTGATTGCGGCTAGGGCTTCTCAGATCTGTAGCCAGATCTCCTTCAAGACTACGGCTAGGGCTCTTTTGATCAGTGTATAGGTCCCTCTCCTTAGGGCTGCATATAGGTGCCTTTTAGGACAGCGGATAGGATCTCTTCTAGACTAGCAGTTAGATCTTTCCTTGCTGTGTTATGTAGGCTTCCTTCACCATTCTAGATCTCCCTTCCTTTCTGCGTCTAGGGCTTCTTCATTAGGGCAGCTAGATCTCCATTAGGGCAGCGTAGATCTCTATTTTGGCAGCGTAGATCCTTTCTCCATCAGGGCAGCATTATCCCTTAGGATCTCTCCTCCTACTAAAACCCAAAGACAAGTAGAGAGGAAGAGATCCCAAGTGAGTGTGTAGAAATGACTTGAAGGCCACCTCTATTTACACAATAATGTTGAGCACAAGTGGGGTTTGTTTGGTTGCTGGCCGACCTTAACAAATTGTCCCATAACACAAATAAATTCATATCTCCATGAATACTTATTGGAATCGGATGATCTTTAGATCAATCCTACAACTCTCGATGAGAGGGATCCAAGAAAAATATCAGCTGCCATTAATAATTTGACCCACATGGAGTTTGACCCTAGTTGCCAATTTTAACATCCTTATGTTCACAGGTTGAATCTTGATCAAGTCCACTTCAGGTTTTCCCTTTTACTTTCACTGCCATCTCATAGGAAACAAAAACCTGCAGGAGGTTAGATTTTCATAGGTGTTTGTGATGCCACTACACTCCATTGATAAGATGCTTCTGGTTATAGAGTTTCTAGAAGTCTTATGTTGAGGATCCTAACTTATAGTCATGTGTTTATCAAGATAGAACTATTGTGACGAATGTTACAGGTAAGTGCGGAAAGCAAAGCAATACCCAACTAGTTATATCTGTAAGGTCATCTCTGCCTCAAAATAAACTTGAGCCCACTTATGGTTTTGTCCATTATATATCTTTGTACTTCGATTCAATAAGTTTTCTTTGACACGAGAATTTGCATGCTCTGTTCTCGAACTGAACTTGCTAGCTTTTCCTAACAAATCTGCATTTTTACTTTTGGATTCTCTTTCGAACCATCATGCATGCTGTACTGTATGGTGCACCTTACAATATAGATGTGGATACGATAGGGTAAATGATATGTTGCCCGAATCATATCCATTGAGTAGACGACCGAATACGCACCTTTAACAAATTGACCTACCGAAAGAGCTGATTCATTATGATTAGAGCAGAGCAATGCGATCAATTCGTAAATGTTAAATAAGGAACCTTGAACTATTAGTTTTTGGGGTTGATGTCTGCCATATGTGTGCTACTAATATCGCATATTCAAAGCGAATTATTGCCTTTGTAATTTAGAAAATGGTAATCTCCTTGGTCAGTCAGTGTAGGTTGCAACAAGGAATATGTTGGTTATGATGTCTGTGAAACAGATGCTAATTGAAGACAAATAGTGATATGTTGTTTATTGCAGCGAATAATTCACAGATGGTGATTTCACTTTTTGTGTGAAACGCATTTTGATTGGTAGCCTTGACTTTGTGCTCACTTAGCTAGGAGATTACTTAACTTGTGGCTCTAATACAAGTATTAAAGAACTATATTAAATTTTAATTATTAGTCAAAATCAATAGATACAATTTGACATAGCAGCTACTTGATCAGCAAACTGTACACTATGTTGTATATCGACTATGATGGATTGGTAAGTCCACATCCACAACTTAATGTAATTCTATAGGTACTCACAATGGTGTTGTAAGGTACAGTTCAACTGCTTAAATTTAACTCTACAGTCCATACTTATTAGGTACTCATTTTCACCATGGCTTGGGTTGACCTTAGTGCCCATTTGTGAATTTTCAGCAGTCATGGTCTAGTTATTTACAAATTTAGCAGGACTCTAAACATGTAAGTGCAATTCCAGTGCCATTTTATCCAAAATTATTTCTGTGTCATTTATGTGCACTGCAACGTTCACTTATTATGCATGAAGACCAGCCAAGTATAATATTTCCTTGGCAGATGTTTTGGCAGAATTGACCGTGCAGTAAAGTCCTACAGAAGAGAAAGATCAATGTTTCTTGTACTTTCCTCCACTGCAAGTAGCAATATGCCCAATCAGTAAAATAGGAATCTCAGTAAGGCAGAGGAGATGTAGCTGAAGGGCCCGTAACTGAAACCATCCCTTATGTGTAAAGTCTTCATTAAGAGAAATCCAAGTGGAACATGGAAGAGTCATCACTGTTACGTGAGCAACATCTTCCCTCACTTGAGGATGGTGTAGTGCCAACACAAGGGTGGGCTCCCTAACTCCGATAAGTCCTGAAATATATAATGAATATTGAAGGTTTTAAGGACTTATTATAAATCTGACTTAAGGGCTATTAGATTGTTAAGGATTGAAGATTTATGAGGCAGAATCACTGGTCATATGTTACAGGTATTATCCAATGAATTTTACAGGCTTAGGAGCAGATTTAAGTGTAGAATAAAAGCTGTAATTTCTAAGATCCCTTGTGCTGAAATAAAGAGATAAGATCCCTTGTGCTGAAATAAAGAGAATTTCTGGGCATATAACTGAAAAATGAAGATTTTGTTCTCAGAAATTTCAGTTTAGATTAAGATGCAACAAATGTAGTTTTTCTAGACTGTTTTGGATAGAGCTGGAGTGTGATGGATAACAGTGTCAGCAATATCACTTAGATGATCCCTATTGCAAACTATAACTCCACAAGCTCTTCATCCTATGGAGATAAGTAAGCAAAACTTAAAGGCACCACTCTCTGTATGGTAATCATAGCATATAGAGTTCTTTTGTATCAGATTTTGCCATATACAAGTTGCCATGTTGATTAGGGCAGAGTGTCATAATAAGGTCATTAGGGTCAGCAAAGAAGAAGATTTTGTAAGTCTTGAAGCAACCCGTTGTGTGGACCAAAAAAGGAAATAATACCATCTCTTCCAAGAAATTTGTAATGTATTGTTTCTTTATTTAGGGCCACACAGAAATACGTATTGAAAAAAAAACAAGAAAGTGAAAAAAAAAACCAAAGGAATGTTGTTCTTGTAAATAGGGTAAAATATTATAAAACCTTAGAGCTGAAAGAACCCTAAAAGGAGAGTGGAAACTTTGTATAAGGGTAAAACCCTAAAAGAATAGTTTAAAACTCAGCCTCATCGGTGATGATGAGAAAACTTTGAACCAAATGTTGAAGTAAACTCTTGAAGAAATGATCCAAACAAATGTTTGGATTAGCTACTACAATGAGCACTTGAAAGCGGTTCGAAGTAAACAGGATAAAACCCTAAACGAAAGGAAATTTTACCCCATTCTCATGACAGCACCCCGAGTCTGGGGTTAGCACAGTAAAAGGGGTGTGTTACATCAGATATAGAAAAAAACAAATCGAATTCTAATA
This sequence comes from Pinus taeda, assembly GCA_000404065.3. Lineage (NCBI taxonomy): Eukaryota > Viridiplantae > Streptophyta > Pinopsida > Pinales > Pinaceae > Pinus > Pinus taeda. Next base: position 1,757 of record APFE030992398.1, on the reverse strand, counting down.
GCAGTAGTCTATAACGCGACTTTTTGAAAGTCTTGGCGGATTTTTCCGGTCAAAATCCGGCAGCAATTCATTGGAATCCCAAGTTTGATAGCTAGTTTCTGCAAAATCAATGGCTCCCAGGGGTTTTTCAGGGCGCTGAATCCAAATATGCAGTTAAAAAATCATTTTAACTGTTAAAAATCAAGATTTAAACTCATTTCTTCCGCCGGATTCCGTCACCGGAATCTCCAAAAAGTCGCATTATAGACAACTCCTTAAGGATTATATGTGTCATATAGTTTATAGTTTTGTAATCCACGTGGTTCCAGTTCACGTTGTTAGAAAAAGCTAACAGCCATGAAAAAAGACCATAAAAGCCATGAAACGAGAAAACAAATAAAGCCATAAAAGGAAAAAAAAGCTAACAGCCACATTGGAAAAAGCAATACAAGCCATAATGAAAAAGGCCTTAAAAGAGAAAACATATGACTAGACATTGAAGTGAGTTTGAAATGAGGGAGACATTGAAGTGAGTTTGAAAGGAGGGATTCGCGGGGAGAGGTGCGCCCCTGCTACACAGCAGGGTTGACTTTGGCATGAATGAGATGTGATGGCCATTTTTTTTGGTTATTTTGTTTTGTTCTGGTTATTCATGGGTGAATTTGTTTCTGGGTTGTTTTTTTCCAGCATGGCCATGCAAATTGTTGATTTTCAGTTTGTTTGATTGTTTTTTTTTTATTATATTTTTCCCTAGTGTTTTCCCTCTGGGTTTAACTAAGGCTGCCTAAATAGCGTAAGGATACAATGGCTACAGGTGAATGTTAAGGTATATTTGATATTGGGTGAATTTATGAATTGTGCATGCAAGCTGCAACTGACATTAAATCTTGTCCAATTTACTATAACTGTGGGTTTATTTATCTGATTTCCGGTGAATAACTAACTTCAAATCTTGACAAATTTGCTATAATTGTAGGATCAAACCGACCTGATGAAATTCCGCAAGAGCGGAGAAAGGAGGTGGGAAATTACTTTTGGATTCTTTCGTTTCCCATGGTGAAGCAGCAAAATGGCAACTAAGAATAAATTATCTTTGGAGGCATTACACCCGTGGGAAACCACTCATGAATCTCACTGCGTTCAGGTAACTTCGCCACTATAGAGATACATGAACTCTTATATTCCTCTGCACATTGATTCATGATGATTGAGAATAGAAGTGGTAAGTAGGTATGATAAATGATAGTAAATATTAAAAGCGTTGTAGTAGATGAAACGATGTGATGGATGGATGAGTTGTTCTTTATATACGAGAAATAGTTTTTCTAATTGAATAGAGATAGTTGTTGATGTCTTGATATGTGTTGCAATAGATGAATGATGATTGATGGATGAGTTGTTCTATATATACGAGTTAGTTTTTGTAATTGAATAGAGATAGTTGTTGATGTCTTGATGTGTTCTCCGACCAAAGAGAATCTGGTTAATGAAGAGTGAAGTGGTCCATTATTCTATCAATTGATTGTTCTATTTCTTTTTGGTCTAGATTTGACCCCGTAATTGAAGAAATGAAATGATTAAGGTGATGTATAAGCAATGTATTCTCATAGCTATTGAGGTGATGTATGAGCTCTGAGTTGTGTTAGTTTTCTCCCCGGTAAATTGGTTTCTTCATTACAGTCCTCGGCTAAAAACTGTGTATACATGCAGATTGTTTGTTGCAGTTGTTTGCCCATTGTATTTTCCTAGTTAAACTATTTATCAAACTATATTAGAAT
>APFE030992374.1:158289-194796 GCA_000404065.3 Pinus taeda | reverse complement strand
CAAGAATTTTATACAGAAGCATCAAGAACTACTCAAGCGTTGAGGAAAACACTTTTTGAAGGAGAGGGGCATGTTAGGCCCCTATACCACTAGTGTAACCCCTTATTGTTATTAGTACAACCCCCTTATTTATGAGTTTGATAATCAGAGCTTGTATGGAAGAGCTACCCATCTATCCAGGAAAACCGAGCATTGCGCGAAACAATTGATTTCCTTTCTCGTGGTTATAAATGTGCCGAAAATTTTCCTACTGCCAAATAATTCACCACATCTACATACCAAGGTGTCCTAAATCCCACGAAAAATAGATGTTCATCCAGGAATTGATCATCCACTAGTGATAGGTCAATTATCTTAGGCACTCAGGACAAGAAATTTGCGACGAGATTTTCTTTTTCGGGCCGATCTTTGATGGTAATATCAAACTCCTACAATAACAACAACCATCGAGTTGCCTTGCCATTAGTAATTAGTTTATTAGCTAAATATCGAATAAAAGAATGATCAATGTACAAAAATACTGGGTATCCTGTTATATAATGAAGAAATGTATTAATAACATATACAACAACTAAAAATTATTTCTCTGTCACTATGTAGTTTGATTCAGTTGGTGTAAGGTTTTTTCTAATATAGTAAATGGAATATGGTTTCTTGTCTTCTTCATGTCCAAGGACAACACCTATAGCTGTATCTGATGCATCTATTGAGATATGCAAGGGTAAATCCCAATTCGGCCCTCTTAATACTGGAGCTGTTGAGACCAATTTTTTAAGAGTTTCAAAAGCAACATTACATTTGTCAGTTCAGTCAAACTCGATGTTATCGGTTAAAGAATAAAATGGCGCAACTATTTTTTAGAAATGTTCTATAAATCAGCGATAATATATGGCATAGCCAATGAAATTGCGTACCTCTATTGGTGTTCAGGGTGTGGGTAGATGAAGAATTACCTTGATCTTCACCGGATCTACTTGAATATCTATAGTAGAGATATAATGTCCTAAAACTACACCTTCAGTCATCATCATATGGAATTTTTCATGATTGAGGCATAATCTAGTAGAAATACATCTTTCAAGCACATTTTCCAAATTCTTTAAAGCTTGATCAAATTCGTCACCATATGGGGTAAACTTGTCCATATACAGCTCAAGTCATTCGTTAATCGGATCAGAGAAAATACTCAAGATTTCTCTTTGAAAAGCGGGTCAATAATTACATATCCCAAAAGGTAAGACTCTATATGCAAATTTTCGCCATGGGCAGGTAAATGTGGTCTTATCTTGATCTTCCGAGGTGATCTAGATTTGATTATACCCATTGAACCCATCTAGGAAGGAGAAAAAATTCTTCCTAGCAAGAGTGTCAAGGACTTGGTCTACAAATGGGAGGGGGAAATGGTCTTTCTGAGTGGCCTTATTGAGTTCTCTATAGTCTACACAAATCCTCCATTCTCGTTCTTTTTAGGGACAACCACTAAGGGAGAAACCCATTGGCTATCTGAAATAGGGTATATAAAATTGACATTCAACAACTTCTATAATTCCTGTTTGACTATATCCCTGAGATGCATATTTAACCTTCTTTAGGGAAGCCGAATAGCATGAGCATCCTTCTCTATATAAATGTGATGAGTACATAATTGTGGTTCGATTCCCTTCATATCAGAATATTCCTGGGAAAAATCCTGTTTATATCTATGGATAATATGGATCAATTTTTCTTGTTGCTAGTTGTCCATATTGGCATTAATGTCGAGGCTTTTACCTGGTTCAATTTCAATTGGTACACTACTATGAATGACAACAATGGGTATATGATTATTGTTTGGGATTTCTAATGGGTCTCCCTCGGCTTCATTATCAAGTATATATTTGAACATTTGACATGTTGGGTTCCCTATGGTAGATGATGTGTTAATGACACTGTTAATTACGTCATCTTCTGTCTGGTTTATGAGTTCGAGGGATTCATCTAATGTAAGAGGGAAGCAAAAGTTTTCTTCTTGGTATCTGGGTGGGCGTGGTTGATAAATTTCAATAGGCGAGCTGGATTTAGCATGTGGGTATAGGATGAGAATTTTACTAGCGCTTTTGTTACACTGAATTTTGTCACCTTGACTATCTACAGTTTATGTGGCCTCATCAATAGCCACATTGTCTTCTTTGTCAAGCCCCATACCTCTGCTCTTCATGTCAAAACTTCAAAGAGAGAGAAAGTCACTTGAAAACATGTTTATCTCTGGGTACGCAGGTTCTCTCTACCTTACCTGCGTGTACGCACTCCAAATACATTAGACCTGCGTAGTAATACGCTCTGTATACTAAAGCTAGGGTGCGTACCCCTGTAAAGGTCAAAAGGCGCAAGTTTCATCTTTAAAAAGTTACTTGTGGTCACTTCTAGAGCCTTCTAGAAGAGTTTTTGACGTGTATTGAGCGCCTCCAGATGGTTCATGCACCCCTATGATAGAGGAGCTTATCCCATCAATAGAGGAGCTACCCCATCCAAAAGAGGGAGTATCCCATTGATGTTGGAACTGAATAACCTCCTCTAGAATACTATAAATACAGGCATTGGGCCAAAGGAGGGGAGGTTGAAAGCTGAACATTCTAAAGGGTAAATGCTGCTGGAATTAGGACTTCCATTGTTGACTTGTGAGGAGAGATCACTATCCTTCCTTGTTGCCATATTGGGAGTGGGTGAGCTTGTCAAAGTAGAGGAAATCTCTTGTTGGACCCTGGGAGGAGCTTGCACAACACCAAGGCTCAGGTTGTAATGGTTCCTTTTTTGTTTCCTTAATACAAATAAGTCCATTCTTCTCAATGATTTGTTGTTAATGAATTATTTCATGTACTCCTTGGTCTATGTGATGAATATGCTTTGTTTTTTGATGAATATTCAGGTGTTATGTAATCGTTTGCTTTGTTAGTGTATGCAGGTCTTAAAGTGAAGGAGGAGCTCATCTGGATCAGCAAGGCTGGACTGCTACAACAAGCGTTGGACCTAAGGTAAGATCGGAAAACACTTGGTTTCTCATAGAATAATGTATGTTTAGAGAAGGATTGCTCTTGTTTGGTTTGTTTGTCACTAGAGAGTCTTAGACTCCTAGGGAGGTTAGGTTTGTCTGCAAAAATAACTCTTTCCGCATGACAGGGACAAAATCATTTTGAGCTACAAAGGAGACTCTCAGGTAAAACGTGCTAAACTTCAAACTCTCAGAATTTAATATGAAACTCTTAAGATGCACAATGATGAAAGTATAGCTAGTTACTTCTTATGTATAGATGAGGTTGTAAATTGTATGAAGAATCTGGGTGAAGATATAAAGGAATTTAACTTAGTTGAGAAAGTTTTAAGATCCTTGTCTACTAAATTTGAATCAAAATTGTCTGTCGTAGAAGAAAAATAGGATCTACAAACTATCACTCTGACATAGCTTCAGGGAATCTTAACTGCCTTTGAGATAAGAAAAGGAGGCCCATCAGATATGAGAGAAGCTGCATTTAAAGCTTCAAAAAGAGGAAAGGAACAACTCAATGAATCAGGACATATTTCAGAAGAAGAAGACGAAGTAAGCTTTGTCAAGAAGCTTCAACGGGGTTTCAGAAGATTTAGAGGTAAACTACCCTTCAAATGTTTTTCCTGTGGTAGAGTCGGTTATTATGCTGCTAAATGTCCTCATAAGATAAATATGATAAACGGAAGGAATATGAAAAATGGAATAGAAAAAAAAGTGTAAGTAAAAAGAGTTACTATACTCCTGAAGATAACGATGGTTTATCAAATAGTGATGAAGATGAAACTAGTAATGGCTATAGACTTCTAATCGCTTGTGATGATAATAATTTTTGGGATGCTTTAGAAGAAGTTGAGATTCATGAAGAAATCTCTAAACCCAAAATCTATTTAGAAGAAAAGAACATAATTATAGATACCTTGACATACCAACTTACTGAAAAAGAAAAACACAATGAAAAACTAGAATGTGAAATTTTGGGTCTAAGAAAGGATATTGAGAAAATGAAATCTCTCAATCTTAGATTTTCTAAAGGATCGGAAACCTTAAATGAAATTATCAAAGTGCATTGTTCTTCTCTGATAAAGACAGGTCTAAGATATACTGAAGAAGCATCTCAATCATAGAATTTGTCAACCTCCACTAAAATCTATCTTGATGCAGGAAATAACAATGAACAGTATGGCAATCGTCAGCAAAGGCGTAAAGCAGATCACCAGGTAAATCAGACTCAATTTGCTTCAAGGATGAACAGAAGCCACAACCAACCTCACGTAAATCAAACTCAATTTTCTTCAAGGATGAACAGAAGCCACAACCAACCTCAGGTAAATCATACTCAATTTTATCCAAAGATGAATATTAATAGAAACTACAATCACCAGGTCAATAGATTCAATAATCGCAGAACTTCTTTAATGGTCAATGTTTCTCATGTCATAATTTCGGACACAAAGCTGCTCAATGTGTTGCTTACAAAACCATCATGACTAGAGAAGCACGAAATCAAAGGAATGTGACAGGGATCAAGAAAAGTTCCTATAATAACTTTTCTCTTCTTGAAAATGAAATAGAATGCTTAATCGGTAAAAACTTTGGCCATCAAGAATCTGAATGCAGGAGAAAATTTTGACAAACATCTCAAAAGGAGCAAACTCCATTAAATCCCAATATATGGAGAAGGAAAGAACCTCAAACAGAAATATGTGGTATAGCCTTGTATGTAAAAGGACGAGAAAATCAGTGGTACATCGACAATGGATGCTCAAAACACATGATAGGTGACAAAGAAAAACTTCACTCATATAATGCCTTAGAAAAGGAAAAGAATGTCTCATTTGGAAATGACACTCTTGTTGTCATAAAAGGTAAGGGCTCCGTTTTCTTGAAAGAAAATGTGAAAGTTGGGAATGTTATTTATGTAGACGGTCTAAAGCATAACCTGTTAAGTGTCAGTCAAATGTGTGATCAAGGAAATGAAGTGGTGTTTCAATAAAACACATGTGTTGTTCATGAGCTTGATACAGGAGAAACCATGACCAAAGGTACAAGAACTCCAAATGACTTATACATACTCAAGGGAGGACAACAACAGTGCTATCTAAGCAAAAATGATGAAAACTGGCTGTGGCATAGAAGATTGGGACATCTAAGCTTTTCTCAAATAATAAAAGCATGCAGATTCCAAGTTGTTTGTGATCTTCCAGATGTCAGCCTCCATGAAAATACAATATGCAAACCATGTCAATTTGGTAAGAAAACCAGATCTCACTTCATTGAAAAAGAAGGATTAGCTAGTAAGCCTCTTGAACTTGTCCATACTGATTTATGTGGACTGTCAAGGAAAAAATCACCTCGTGGAGAAGAATACTTCATTTTTTTCATTGATGATTTTTCCAGAATGTGTTGGATAGGTCTTCTAAAGCATAAATACGAAGCATTTGAAAAGTTCAAAGCCTTCAAACCTTTGGTTGAAAATGAATCATATAGAAAAATCAAATGCCTTAGATTTGATCGAGGAGGGGAATTTACCTCAAATGAATTCTTTGACTTTTGTGAACAACATGGATTAAAAAGGTAGTTCTCCCCCGCAAGGACTCCTCAACAAAATGGAGTGGTAGAAAGAATGAACAAAACTATTCAACAAATGACTCAAGCTATGCTAGATGAATCTGGAACTCCTACAACCTTCTGGGGTGAAGTTGCATTCACCGCCATAACTATTCTCAACCAAGCAAATGTTTGGGTAAACAACACTCAAACTCCACATGAACTTTGGTATGGTAAGACTCCTACTGTAAAATACTTCAAATTTTTTTGAAGAAAATTTTATATCAAAAGGACTGATGAAAAACTTGGTAAGTTTGAGCCCAAAGCAGATGAAGGTATTCTTCTTGGTTACTCTTCCTGAAGTAAAGGATATAAATGTTATAATAAAATACATGGGAAAATTGTTGAAAGCATTGATGTTGTAGTTGATGAAGCATGCAAAAATCCAAAACAAATAAAACTGAAGATTATGACAATGAAGAAGATGGGGATTATTTTCCCACATCAAATCACAATGATTTTGAAGAAGAAACCAATGAAGCACCAGAAGAAGAGATAACGATAGAAGGAAAGACTCCATCCAGGTATGTTCAGAAAAATCATCCAGAAACTCAAATTTTAGGGGAAAAAGACGCTGGTGTACAGACAAGAAGAACTATTATAGAAACCTTAAGCTATCTAGCATTACTATCCTCCACCAAACCTTAAAATGTAAATGAAGCATGAAAAGATGAATGTTGGGTCAAGGCCATGAATGAAGAACTTGAGCAAATTGAAAAGAATAATACTTGGGAATTAGTTCCTAGACCTCACGATAAAAATATTATAGGAACTAAATGGATATTCAAAAACAAGCTGAATGAAAATGGAGAAGTTATTAGAAGCAAGGCTAGACTTGTTTGTAAAGGGCATGCTCAACAAGAAGGTATAGATTTTGAAGAAACTTTTGCACCTGTTGCTAGACTTCAAGTCATAAGGATGTTTCTTACTCTTTCTAGCTTTCCTAAATTCAAAGTATACCAAATGGATGTAAAATCTACCTTCCTTAATGAAGATTTAGAAGAAGAAGTCTATATTGAACAACTAGAAGGATTCATTATTGGAAATGATGCAAAACTTGTATGCAGACTCAATAAGGCTCCCTATGGTCTAAAACAGGATCCAAGGGCCTGGTATTACTACCTTTACAAATATCTACACCAATAGGGTTTTTCAAAAGGGTCAGCCGATAGCAATCTATATAAAAATATTGACACTGATAAATTGTTAATAATTGTTGTTTATGTTGATGATATCATTTTTGGTAGCAATGAAGAATCCATGAGTCATAATTTTGCTTCAGTAATGTAGCAAGAATTTGAAATGTCCTTGCTTGGTGAACTTACCTATTTTCTTGGTCTACAAGTTCAAAAAAATAAAGATGGTATTTTTCTTTCACAAACCAAATATCTCATTAGATATTGAAAAGGTACGGCATGGAAGATTCTAAACTTGTATGCACCCCAATGGTGACAGGATGCAGTCTCAGCTCAAATGATGAATCAACAGCAGTACATCAACCAACTTACAGATCCATGATTGGCAGTCTGCTTTATCTAATAGGTACCCAGCCTAACATCATGCATGTAGTAGGAATAGTTGGAAGATTCCAAGCAAATCCAAAGGAATCACACCTTTAGGCAGTCAAAAGGATTTTCAAATATCTTCAAGGAACAAAAAAAATTGGTTTATGGTATCTTAGAGATACAAATCTTACTCTTCATGCATATACAGATGTAGAATGGGCAGTAAGTGTTGATGACAGAAAAATCACTAGTGGTGGTGCATTCTATATGGGTTCTAGGTTAGTGTCTAGCAAGAAACAAAGTTCAATTGCATTATCTACATCTGAATCAGAAAATGTGGCTACTCCATCTTGCTGTACACAACTACTTTGGATGATGCAAACATTACAAGACATTCAGATCACATGCACTCCACCCATCTCCATTATATGTGACAATACAAGTGCCATTAGTATTTCAAAGAATCCATTCATGCACTCCAAGACCAAGCACATACCCATCAAATACCATTTTATACGTGAACAAGTGCTTCAACAAAAGGTCAAATTGGAATATGTTCCCTCCAAAGGATAGGTTGCTGATATATTTACTAAACCACTGCCCAGAGAGACATTTGAATATCGCAGATAAGAGATGGGAGTAGTTGCTGCATCATCTTGCTGTTAAATCAAACTGTTAAGAGAAAGGTGAATATACGCATGTTTCCTGAAGTGTAGTCATGTACACACATGGCTTTTTGTGGGTCAAGGAGTGTATATGTTTTTCAGACAAGAAACATAGTGGGGCGGGCTCTGATATGGGTGCTTTGACTGATATTGATGATTAATATGCTCTGTTCATTAATTTTATCTGACTAACAAAGATGCCTTGATCTTTGACCTGTTAACAATGCACAGGTAGCACCAGTTCACATACATTAAACATTGTTGGCATTATGGTTGATGAGTCTAGCTATGGCTTCAGATATTTATACCATTTGTTGTTCAATTCATGTAAAAGTCTAGGGTGTAATATGTCTTCTCATATAATTGAATGGGTCCTCTTGGACAAATGATGTAATTTATATCCCCACTTTACATGGGATGGATGATGTAAGATTTCTTGTTTTTGTCGTGTATAAACAATTGTTATATCCCCACTTGGTTGGGTGGATGAGTCAAATTTGGTATATCCCCACTTGGTTGGGAGATGGATGTATGCACCCTCACATAGTTGAGTTATAAAGTAATGTTATTTTTTTAGAAAATATTTTTGCAGACTTTTCTTGTGCTCAGGGGGAGCATGACTCAATCATGGGAGCTCAATCATTACATTTCAACATATCAGAGAATTCAGCATGTACTCAGGGGGAGCGTGACCAACATAATGTATGTCAAAGAGGGAGCATGACCCTTTACCCTTGATTTCAAAGGGGGAGAGTGACTTGGTGTTGTTGTTTCCATCAAGTCCAAGGGGGATATTGTTGGCATTATGATACAGGTGTTATCCTTGATGGCAACTCACTCAGATGAAAGATCACAGTACAACAGGTTAACAATAAGGAATTACATATCAAACTACAAATAATGAAGAAAGAGAGGTATAGGCAGGTTCACCTTGACCAAGCTGTGTATACACACAGGTTCACTGAACACAAGTGGCATATACGTACACATGCACTTTCACAGAAGGAAAAATGTGCATATCTTGGAAAACTAAATTTTTGGTCTCAGGTATTTGGTCCATGGTATTGATCCAAGGTATTTGGTCCAAAGTATTGACCCTAGGTATTGGGTCCAAGGTATTGGTCCTAAGTGGTTTTGGTCCATGTTATTGAGTAAGGACTAAAACTATATAAGGAGGAGAAGATCAATAGGCCAAGGGTGCAAGTATCGAATATCTGATGAAGTGTGAGATCTAGTATGCAGGTTATTGGCTTATGGTACGGTGTTTGATCTGAGCCAAGGATGAAACTTAGTGGTTGATGAAGGATAAGATATAATGATGGAGAGGCATATTAAGGGTTGAAATGAATTATCATTATTTGGTTTGATCATGTATAGTCTAGATCTGAATACTGACGCATATGTTGTTCTGTAAATATTATGATCTGGGTATAACTAAAGTCAAGAATAGCTCCAGATTTATGAATTAATATTTGTAGACGTGTACGTTGGATGGATTTGATATGTGTGTATACATGAAGGTTCGACACATGGAAGTAGTGTATACCTCATAAAGTATGTTTCAGTTGTTTCTGTTTGCTGTTGCAGATTTTTGGGTTCTGGTTACTGTATTCTAGTGACAGTATTCTGAATGATCAGATTGATTGTGATTTGATGATGGGTTGTCAAAATGATTGATTGATTCAGTTGTGGATGATTTAGAAAGTGATGATTGAGTTTCAATGATTGGTTGATGCAGATGTATTTGATGATTGAATTGTAGTTATGATGTTGTTGATGGATCCAGTCTGAAAATTTATGAAACATGGTCCTTGGAGGAAGAAAGAAGGTCATAGCCTTTTGTAGGTCATTGCCTACGTACTAGTAAACATATCAGCTAGTACAAGAGTTAAGGGGTTGTAGCTCCCTTCCAGTAGAAGCTGGAGAATGAGAGAAAGTTGCAACCTTCTGTAGGTAGAAGCTTGTGTACTGGTATAACTCTTCACTAGTGCAAGATTGTAAATAGGTTTTCTTATTATTAAAAGAAGACAGAGACGACAACAACAGGTGGTTTTTACCCACATTGGGTTTCCACCTTATATCTTGGTGGTCATGTGTGTTTCTTATGTGTGATGCTTTATTCTAATTTTACTACATTGTCTAATAAATCTCTGATATACTTGTTAAAGTTCAATGCATGATAAATTGGGTAAATCAAAAGTTCTCTTCATATACACTGTTTGCTTTAAGTACAGTCGCGTGTACACACTGGTTCATTTAGCTGAAGTCATGTATACAAATATGTTTTGGAAATAAAATTATTGACCTGATAATACTGATTCACCCCCCCTCTCATTATTATTTCCAACATTCCGCATATTCCTGCATTGGCCAGAAATCTGATTTTTGTTAGCAAGATTGATGATGTAGGCGTAAAAACATTCTTCGAGAAAGATACATGCAAGATGGTTCTGGGAGCACTAGTGTTGATGAAGGGATTTCATATTGGAACTCTGTACAAGCTTATAGGTAGCACTATTATTGATGAGTGCAACAATTCTATGGTTCGTTAAAGTGGAGTAGAAAAATTAGTGGTATCTAGAGAAAAGACCATGATATGGCATCAAAAGCTTGGACATATTGGAGAGAAGGGCCTTCAAATACTACATGATAGTGGTATGGTACAAGTTATGTCTAATTTCTCTCTGGATTCCTATTTCTATGAACATTGTGTACATGAGAAGCATAATCAAGTGATTTTCTCCTCTAGTGGTAAGACGGTGAAAGGGATATTAGAGCTTGTGCATAGTGATGTGTTTGGACCTATGTCGGTTCCATCACTGGGTAAGTTTGTGTATTATGTCTCATTTATAGATGAGTTCTAAAGGAATACATCGACATATTTCCTCAAGAATAAATATCAAGTATTTGACAACTTTAAATAATTTAAGGCTTTGGGCGTGAATCATACAGAGAAGAAGATTAAGGTGTTGAGGATAGGTAATGGTGGAGAGTTATGCAAGAAGAAATTTGATGAGTTTTGTAAGAAGTGTTGTATAGCACGAAAATTACTAATGCATACACACCTTAAAAAAATGGATTTGCAGAAAGAATGAACATGACGATGATGGAAAAGGTAAGAAGCATTCTTAGTGGTGTCGGGTTAGGTCAAGAATTTTGGGCAAAGGCGGTGGAGACTGCATGTTACCTAGTTAATAGATCACCTTCATCGGTGTTGGAGTATAAGACTCGACATGAGGTATGGACTAGTAAGAAACCCTTTATTTCACATCTGATTTTATTTGGTTGTGGTGCATATGGATATGTTCCAAAGGAGATAAGAACCAATTTGGATAGTAAATTTGAAAGTTGCATCTTTATTGCGTATAAGGATGGTTTAAAAGGTTATAAGATTTGGAACCCATAAACAAGGAAGGTTGTGTACAACCAAGATGTGGTGTTTAGAGAGGTGAAAGATGTTATTAAAAATGAAGTCCTACCAAAGGAGCATGAGAATATAGAGTTTGAAGTAAAGGAGAAAGAATCAAACTCTAGAGAATAATAGGAATCAGAAGAGTAAGAGGAACAAACTCTAGCGTTGAGAAGATCAGTTTGAGAAAGAAGGAAACCAAAAATGTATAGTCCATCTAATTTTTGTTCAAAATTTTCTTTATGCATTACTGATCATGATACCATAACTTCTAGGGAAGTAGTGGATTCAGAGGAAGGAAAACTCTCGAAGAAGGCCATGGTTGATGAAATAAAATCTTTGGAAAACAATGAGGCTTTGGATCTAGTGGAGTTTCCAAATGGAAGGAAACCCATTGGCAACAAATGGGTGTGTAATAATAAGATGAATGCAAAAGGCAAGATGGAGAAATACAAATCTTGTTTGGTAGTGAAAGGTTATTCCCAAGTGGTGAGAATTGATTTTGGTGATATTGTTTCTCCTGTTGCCAAGTTGGTTTCTATTAGATTACTTTTATTTGTTGATGTTTCTATTGACCTTGGGGTAGAACATATGGATGTGAAGATAACATTTCTTCACGTGGATCTAGAAGAAGCGATCTACATGAAGAAACCTGAAGGTTTTGCGGTTAAGGGTAAGAAAGAACTACTATGCACATTAAAAAGGTATATGTATGGGTTAAAATAGTCACCAAGGATGTGGTATCAAAAATTTGATACATATATACGGGGACTTCGCTTCACTAGAAGCAAAGAAGATTATTGTGTGTATTTTAAATTAATTGGTGATCGTGTTATTTATTTGGTCTTATATGTGGGTGATATGTTGCTGATTGGACATGACAAATAAATTATCCAGGATTTGAAGAATCAAGTGTCCTCCAAATTCAGCATGAAGGATCTTGGTGTTGCAAACTATATTTTAGGAATGGAAATTAAATGATATCGGGAAAAAAGGAAGCTTTGGTTAAAGCAAAGGAAGTATGTTGAAACAATATTGTAGAGGTTTAATAAGTAGGATAGTAAACCGATGAAGGTTTTGATTCCTATAGGTGTAAATTTATCTGTTGGAAGTGTCCCAAGACACAAGAAGAGGAAGAGGACATGTCCCATGTTTCATATGGAAGTGCATTTAGTAGCTTGATGTATGCAATGTTCTGTACTAGACCATACATTGCACATGCAATGGGAGTATTGAGCAGGTTTATGTCAAGACTACAAAAGGTGCATTGGACAACAATGAAGTGGGTCTTCAGGTATTTGGATGGCACTAGTGATCATGGTCTATGATACCAAGGAAGATTAGGATTGGACAGAGTTTTGGACATCTGTGGTTTTGCTGATGTGGACACGGTTGTAGATCTAGATCAAAGAAGATATACAAGTGGGTATGTATTTAAATATTTAGTGGTGAAATCAGTTGGATGAGTAAGAGGCAGTCTGTAGTAGCTCTTTCAACTACGAAGGTTAAATACATGGCACCCACAAAGGCAATCAAGGAAGTAGTTTGGATGCATAGATTGTGTTCAAGTATGGGGTTGATACAACGAGCTATAAGGATATACTGTGACAGCCAAAGTGCAATTTTATTAGAAAAGAACCATGGTTATCTTTCAAAGACAGAAAAAATTGATGTTTAGTATCAGCATGTTAGGGAAATGGTTGAGGACAAGAAGGTGATTTTGCTAAAGATGGACACTTTGAAGAATGTTGTAGATGCATTGATGAAGTTTGTGAGCATTGAGGAGTTTTCTTGGTGTAGAGAAACAATGGGCATTGTAGGGATAGACCAATGAATAAGATCTCTTGTGACCCTTTGTGTGGAAAAGAAAACAACAAGTGGGAGAATGTTCAGTGTCTGTTATATTATTTCCATGAATAGTCGCATGCCTGGTGTATATAGCTAGGTAGAGCTATCTATGGTTTTGTGCATGTGTTTCACACATGGGTTTGGGCATGATAGTTTTCTTCCCATGGGATTTTGTAGTTTTGGTCAAGGGAACTATGATTATGTTCTAATCCAAGGTTAATGGATTGGGGTTTGTTGGCTTAGTGGGTCCCGTCTCAGGTTTAAAGTTAATTGTGCCAAACAAAACCCTACACTACTAGCCCTTTCAGCATTAACTTGTGTAGCATAGGCTGAAGTCTCACCCAAAGCAGTATGAGGGGATGTTGGAACCAGGTTTCTGCGTCAAGAGATCAGTGTGATGTCTTTTGTTGCCCTATATCTGCCATCACATAGATTTATAAGAACCTAGGGTTCAATATTACAACTCCCTTTAAATGACCTTTAGAAATTCATGAAGGTCTATGATAGGTCTTTGCAGACACTTAAAAGTTGAATCATCCACTTACGTGTATCAAAAAATAACCCCAGATCTAAGCTCATGCGGATCTACCTAAGTATTTAATAAACATAACAGAATGTATTATAATGTTTGTGAAATTACTTAACATGTAGTACGTACAGTTATTAAGACTTATCCCATATATTTGTGCATAAATAGATCAATATTTCATAAAGACTTTATTCAATCACAACATATATCACAAGGATTCTTGAATAGTCTTCTTTATTGATCTTCAATATGGTATTACAAACTCAAAACTGCCTGCGCACTCACCTGCAGACACTACTCTATTCCTCTGCACACTCAGCTGCAGAGCCTTTCCCTCCTCTATGATTCACTTGTCTATGTTGTCCTCTATCGACCCATCACATCCATCATCATCAGGTTATCATTCTTCTCCCTTAGATTCTCTAAGACACACCTACTTATACAATCCCATGGTCCGCAGACCATGGGTGGATCTCAAACTTACATAGACAAGGGGATAAAACCCCTTTTACTCCTAATTACCTATGCACTACACATCCAAAAATCGCGGAGACTTTAGATATTTTCACAAAAATTACATCAAAACCGACTCAAACTTACATAGACAAGGGGATAAAACCCCTTTACGGCTAATTACCTATGCACTACACATCCACAAATCGTGGAGACTTTAGATATTTTCGCAAAAATTACATGAAAACTTGGGTTTTTAACCCCAAAACTGACCCGTGGGACTCCATCCCAACAGGCCCCCAACACAAAAGTCATGACTCACCCTCCAGTCACTTGGCCAGTGCTACAATATTGCTGCATAGATACCCCAGCTCCACCTACACTACTGTAACCTCGACAGCACTCTGCATAGCTTCCTGCTTGACTTCTTCCACTAGCTGCTCGGTAGCTAGTCCTTTTGCAGCCAACCTCATCATTTGCTAGGTCTGCTGCAAGATCGTCAACTTCTCCTGAATTTTGGTTGTGACTTGGTAAGCTTCTTCTAACCAACATCCCAACCTGTCCTTAAGCACGACCTCCTTCTTCTGGGCTGCTTCTTCCTGTGCGAGGAGCTGCTTCCCCTCTAGCAACTTGGCGAGGTGCTACACTGGAGAAATTGAGCACATAATTTCCCTGGCCTCATCATACTACTTTAGTAGCTTGCAAGCCTTGGTATTCAATATTTGTAGGTTTGGGTCTTCCTACATAGTCATTACCAACTATATCACCTACTCAAATAAGGCCGAGCAATCAACTACTGTGGCATCCAAAGTTGTCATCCCTTCTTTTATGGTGGCTTTGCACTGCTCCCTAACCTCGGGAAAAATAATAGGTTGTAATTTGAGCTACAACTCTATGATTTTCATGTTGGGCTCAAATTGAACTTGTTCAACTTTGGCCTTTGCCTTGAGCACTCCAACAGTTAACTTCCTGATCTTAGCTTCCGGTGGTGCGTCCTCTCGAATGTGACGCTCCGACACTATTCTGCATGCTTCTGCAACTGTGGCCTCCAGCTTGGAACTCTATGCCTACAGTGTTTCCTTTTCCTTCAAGGCCTATGTTTTCTCAGCGAACATCTTCTCATTGTTCAACCCTATATTCACTGATCAAATTGAGAGTGTGATGCTCCTGATCTATCAATTCTGTTGACACCTAATCCCCATGATTGGGTAAATATAATGTAAATAGACAAATAAGTAATATGAATAGTCATCAGGAGATGAAGTGAATAGTCTCTCCCTCATGTATATAATGAAGACCTACCTAAAGGACTAAGCACGAATCAATTTTTGGTTAAGGAGTTACTGCCTGGTTTGACATAGTATCGGAGCCAGCTCCCTAAATAGTTATAACTCCCATATGCCTACTGTTATAGCTCCAAATCTCACTCTTGAGGTTTGTGAAGCTCCACTCATGGCCTAGGGCAACCCCTCCTGCCAGATCTGGTCCCAAATCTAAAAAAGCAGTGTTTTTTCCCTATACGGGACATTTCCCTAACCTAAACGCGTGTATATGCGAGTCTGTGTATACCCAACCCGCGTATATGTATAAAAACACTTAAAAAATAAAAATCTCCTTAATTTCGGGCATAGATCATGGGTTTTACTTGTTGATCACCTGTTAGTGCCCATGGGCCAACTGTTCCCAACGAATTCCCAACTAAAAAACTACTTTGGGAGAAGTATAAAAAGGCTTCTATGGGAAGGCCAAGGGGAGGAGAGAAGAGAGAGAAATATTGGTATGCTACGATTTCCCTGACCAGGTCTGAAGATCCTTGTGCCTCCTGCACTTCCCCCATTCTACAGGAAACCCTTGTTTCCTTGTGTGTGTTGATGATTTCATACTACTTGAGAGATCATGGAGTAAGTCATGGAAGGAGTTTGTTAAAGGCTTGAGACTGGACGAATCTGGGAGACGGTTCCGCTTGGAGCCTACAAAAGGACGACTCAGGTGAAATTGTTCTTTTTATGTACTTTATTTATCTATAATAAAAGAAGCACATGTCTTTGTTCCTGATATAGATCTTCTTCATGTTTTGATATTCATGTTATGAATCATATGTGATAGGTTGTTTAATTGCATAACTAACTACCTTTCCTTATAATATGAAGTTGGTTTCTTTATGACGTTTAGTCCATATACTGCTGCACTCTCTTGAATTGTTGGTTTTGTAGGTCAAAGAAGCAAACAAACTCAAAGAAGGGTTTGGACCCTTAGAGGCTCTTCTTGAATGTAGGACCTCAGGTACGCCCCCTATCGTAGAGTTTCCTTATAGTAGCATTATGATTGCCTGGAATGTGTGTTTCTTTACATAGATAACCTTCCGTCTGCTAGGGTATTCACCCAAGACCCTAGGGGAGTTAATCCCACAATAGAATTGGTGACTCCACTGGGGACAACCCTCTTGTTGTTCCTATTTTGGGTGTATTCAAGCCAATCAGGGCTCAGCTGTCTGTTTATCTTTTGTTACTGTGTAGTTAGTGCCTTAATTGTGAGATTTGACCCGTTTTTTCCAGGTTTTTTTTGTTTTTCTTGGAAGCTTTTTTATACGTAGTTTCTTTGTTTACAGAAGCATATATACGCATCTTTCCTTAAGTGAACCTGTGTATACGCAATTTTCCTTAAGCCTTGTCGCGTATACACGCTGCTGTGTGCAAACATAGTCATGTATATTGTTAATTTCCAAGATTTTTGAAATCTTTCTGTTTCTGGAAGATTGTATGCTGGTCTAATTTAGTTTGGAGCAATCATTGTTCTGTCACAGTCTTTAGTTTTTACAGCAAGTGTCTTGTTTCAATTCTCTCTAATTGTGAAAAGGTTGGTCTTGTTCATTTTCTTGCAACCGTCATTTATTTTTGCTTAAGCACACAAGGTTTCTTGCAAGGAATCTTGGTTGTTCTGTGTATTCAGGGCAAAAAGATTGGGTTCAATCTTTGTGTTGAGTTTTGTTTTAATGACTTTTTGGTTTGCATGGATGAACTAGTTTTATGACCATCTGCTTTTCTTACTTCTTGAAAGTCGTTTGTTTACGCTTTCTTGAATGTTGTCTTTTCAATATTTTGGTTTCTTTTGCCAAGCTCATTTCGCTACTTGTTGATTGTTAAAAGCATTTCAAAGCACCTTTGTTTTGTTGAGTTCCCACTTCTTTTGTGTCGTAAGCTCGCAAAGTTCTTTAGTGCCTATCTTTCGGTCATCAAGTTTCAGTCTTGTTAAAGCATGATTGAAAAGTCGTTTTTGAGTTGCTTTTGAAGGAAATTTCTTGAAACTTTGTTTTTCTTTCTTGAACTTTGTTTTGATTGAGTTTTCCTTTTTGTTGGGTGAAAGTGCCTATTTGTTTGTCTTCATCTTGCTTTTAGTGCTTAGATGAAATAAGCAATAAAAACTTATATTCCATCTAAAAATTTAAGTGGCAAATCTAAAATCGATAAACAAGCAACCTTCATATTTTGATTTAAGAGTAGTTTTTGAATCTTGCATCAGCATGTATTTATTGCATTAGGATTAGATTGTGCGTCTTTCTAGGCATTTATAGCTTTGTTAGCTTTTGTGAGTGTGAATTTTGAAAAGAAAAAGTTTTACTTTTATTTGAAGTTCCTCTGAACCCTGTAGGAATTTCTCTTCATCGAAAAACGAAAAACAAGTGCATGTGCATGTAGTTAGGTTTTATTAATTTCTTTTGCGTCATAACACCACCAGTTTCACTTATGTCATCCCTTGACTTAAATAATAGCCCATTAAAATCAAGCGCTAATTTAAAATATAATAGAACTTTATATTTGTCAGTTAGATACATCAACAAGTTTTAGGATATTTTAGGGCCTTGGATTAGGTATGTGGAGAGTTAACTCTCCAAGGCCATTTTCAAGTGTCAAACATAGGAGTCTGAATAGTGAGTGAAAATCCAATAGCGTTAGGAAGACCAGGAAAGCTCCGGATCTAGGAGTTAAGCATGAGGCTATGTAAAGAAAGGGAAGAGAGATACCCTCTCCTACTTGTCCGAACTTACCTCACGACTATTCCACCTGGCTTCTGATACGAGTTGGTAACCTTAGTTGCTACTCCTAGGGATCTACACAGGTGGCTGTGGAGGGGAATCCTGTGGCACCTGAGGTCGATGTTGTATCACTCTCAACGGTACTACTGGAGGGCACCCTTGCGAAGCTTGGGGGCTTGCACTGGTGCAGGCTGTTTTTAGGAGGTCAGCGTAGCTTCCTTTGTTACCTTCACTGATAGGACTGGGCTGTCATTATCCTAGACTATCTTCAGAAGGCCCCTTACTTCACTTTCTCGTAATTTGGTGTCCGGTCCTAATCACCTGGAACGGAAATACTTGGAAGTTATTTGACTGGCTGATATCTTTGGGGACTTTATAGTGTGTGCTTTGTGCTCCTAGTTGGCCTAGCTTTCAATTTTTTGAGCCTTTAGTTAGATCTTAACAAAAAATTCAAAGTGGCTGACCGATCGCCTAGAAGGTCTCAAAGACTTCGTGGTCTTTCACCACCAAGTTCAGAGCCTTCACCTAGAAGGTGCATAGGTAATACTATCAGTGGGTTTCGTCCTGCGGTAGTTGACGCATCGGGGATTGATCCTCCACTCAGGGGCATCAGTGCTCAGGATAGACCTGGTACTTCCTCAGGACAAGAGAGAAGTACTCCTATACTTTCTCGAGTTCTCTTTTGGACGCAAGATAACATAGAGGTAGAAGAACTCTTAGAGTCATTAGCGGCTCTGAATTCTCGCCTACCTCCTAGTCATCCGGATGTGTTACAATACATTGGGTCTCCAACGCATCAACCATCAATTCCAGGTCACATAATGCACTTACCATCGATGACCACTACTAGAGGAATGGCTTCTACAAGTGCTACAACTGTGCAGACTCCAATATCTGTACAAGGGGGAGGAACTATTTCCATCCCCTCTGCTTCTTTATTCGAGTCTTTTTCTAGCACGTCTTTAGTTGGGGCTACCTCCATTCCTTCTACGAGTGGAAAATCCCAAACCAATGCTTTTAGTTCTGGATTTTTCCCATTTGGCACCCATTCACAATGTATTCCGTCAGTTCTGTTTATTGCCGCCACATCCATGATGGGTGGATCGGCTTCATTACAGGGTTTTCCTTTTGGAAGTAGTCATATACCACATTCCAACCCGACAATTCGATCTATGCCTTTCTCTTCTTTAGGACAAGGTAGTAATCCTTTTCAAGGGTGGACTAACCCTGTGGTTAGTAGTATGGGAACTGGGAATTCGTTTCTCGGCCAATAAGGGAATAGGTCGTACTCCACGGTTAGTTCATTCCAAAGTATCCCTCCCCTAGCTTCTGCTTGAGATCCTTATCAAGGGCTATCTGCTCCTTATAATCCTTTAGGAGGAAGCTTCGCGGGTTATGGAGGTTGTGCGGCGGGAGTTTGTCAAACTCTGAGTTATGCTGGATCACAAGGCATGCCTTTTGGTTCAGCTGGTTCTGTATGTTACTTCGGGCAGCCTGGTGCCTTCCAAAATCCAGGCCCATCTTTTCAGAACTTTGGGAGTTCTGCTCAGTCTGGGTGGAATCCCCAAGGTCCTCCTAGGCTTCCCTTTTTGGCAACTTTGAACTTGTCAGACCTCACAAAGTTAACTAACGATCCAATCAAATATAATCCGGCCTAGCCTCCGGTCCCAACCAAACTTCCTTCGGACATTCCAAAATTCGAAGGGAAGAGCGATGAGGACCCGGGCGACCATGTGACCACATTCCATTTTTGGTGCTCGTTGAACTCCCTTATTGAGGATTCAGTTAGGTTGAGACTTTTTTAGTGCACCTTGACTGGTAATGTGGCGAAATGGTATATAGAGTTGCCAGGGGGAAACTTTACATCTTTTGCCGACTTAGAAAATATTTTCTTAAACCATTTCTAGTTGCCTGTCCGTTATGACGCCGGAACTGAACTTCTGGCCAATTTTCATCAGTTCGCGACAACTCACATTTCTGACCATATTCAGGAATGGAGACAGAGAAAGAGGCTCATAAAAGTAGAAATCCCTCCGGAGTACCATCTCAAATGGTTTTTGAAATCTATACAACCTGACATCTCTAAGGATGTCTCGATGTCTGGAGTTTACTCCGAGGAGCAAGCCATTTTTAGGGCCCAACAATTAGAATTGATCTACTCTCAGTCTAGGATCCTACAAAAATACTTTCCAGATGCTCTTGGGTCAAAGGTTGACATAGCTAAGTCGAAGCCAGGTCCCCATGGGGATGGTATTTGTTGGATCGGTAGACACGAATGTTGTGAACTTGTTGAGCCAATTGTAGTAGTTGTCATTGCAAACTGCTTCAACCAACCAAGTCACATCGTCTACTACTTCATCTTCCCAACCCTCTTCGATTAATTCCATCCAATCTAATAACCCCAAAGGAAATCAAAACTCCAATGGGAAAAAGAAAGGACGAGGTAAGAAAAAGAATCAAGATGGGAAGGCTGACACAAATAAATCCGGCAATAATGTTGGTGGGGGTAGAAATGAGTCTAAAAAGAAAGTCAAGTTTCCATGCAAGTTGTGTAGTGGAGACCATTTAACTCATCTCTTCCCAAAGATTCAGGATGCTCAGCGCTTGTTAGGGCAGCAAGGGACTTCTAGTTCTCAAGCTGTTTTAACCAACCCTTTTCCCCAAGGGCAGCAATTGCTTGTTGGCGTGAGTTCAAATCTTGGTACCTCCTCGGGGGGCACCCAGGAAGGGGAAAAATCATCGAATGTTTTCATGATGGGTTCTAATGTACATGTGGCTACTCAGTCATGTGATTACGGTGAAGCCGAAACTTCCAAGGATAGAACTGCTCCCAGAAATACCGACCTTCATATTGAGTGACCCCCTGTTGAGACTATACCACGGATACCGAAAGGTTCCGCTAATTTAAAATCAAGCCCTTACTAGAACTTTATATTTGTCAGTTAGATACATCAAAATATTTTAGGATATTTTAACGCCTTGGATTAGGTGTGTGGAGAGTTAACTCTCCAAGGCCATTTTAAACTGTCAAACATAGGAGTCTGAATAGTGAGTGAAAATCTAATAGCGTTAGGAAGAATAGGAAAGCTCCGGATCTGGGAGTTAAGCATGAGGGTCTGTAAAGGCAGGGAAGAGAGATACCCCCTCTCCTACTTCTCCGAAATTACCTCACGACTGTTCTACCTGGCTTCTGATACGAGTTGGTAACCTTAGTTGCTACTCCTAGGGATCTACACAGGTGGCTGCAGAGGGGAATCCCATGGCACCTGAGGTCAACGTTGTATCACTCTCAACGATACTACTGGAGGGCACCCTTGCGAAGCTTGGGGGCTTGCACCGGTGCAGGTTGTTGTTAGGAGGTCAGCGTAACTTCCTATGTTACCTTCTCTTATAGGACTGGGCCGTCATTATCCCAGGCTATCTTCGAAAGGCCCCTTAGTTCACTTTCTCGTATTTTGGTGTCCGGTCCTAATCACCCGGAATGGAAATACTTGGAAGTTTTTTGACTGGCTGATATCTTTAGGGAGTTCATATTGTGTGCTCTGTGCTCCTAGTTGGCCTAGCTTTAAATTTTTTGAGTCTTTAGTTATATCTTAACAAAAAATTCAAAGTGGCTCACCAATCGCCTAGACGGTCTCGAAGGCTTCGTGGTCTTTCACCACCAAGTTCAGAGCCTTCACCTAGAAGGCGCAGAGGTAATACTACCAGTGGGTTTCGTCCCGCAACAGCTGACACATTGGGGATTGATCCTCCACTCGAGGACATCAGTGCTCAAGATAGAACTGGTACTTCCTGAGGACAAGAGATAAGTACTCCTGTACTTTCTTGAGTTCTCTTTCGGATGCAAGATAACATAGAGGTAGAAGAACTCTCAGAGTCATTAGCGGCTCCAAATTCTCCCCTACCTCCTAGTCATCCGGAAGTGTTACAATACATTGGGTCTCCAACGCATCGACCGTTAAGTCCAGGTCACATAACGCACTTACCATCGATGACCAGTACTGGAAGCATGGCTTCTACAAGTGCTACAACTGTGCAAACTCCAATATCTGTATAAGGGGGAGGAACTATTTCCATCCCCTCCACTTCTTTATTCATGTATTTTGCTAGCACGTCTTTAGTTGGGACTACCTCCATTCCTTCTACAAGTGGAAACTCCCAAACCAATGCTTTTAGTTCTGTATTTTTCCCATTTGGCACCCATTCACAGGGTATTCCATCAGTTTCGTTTAGTGCCACCACATCCATGATGGGTGGATCAACTTCATTCTAGGGTTTTCCTTATGGAAGTGGTCATATACCACATTCCAACCCGACAATTGGATATATGCATTTCTCTTCTTTAGGACAAGGTAGCAATCCTTTTCAAGGGTGGACTAACCCTGCGGTTAATAGTATGGAAACTGGGAATCCGTTTCTTGGCCAACAGGGGAATAGGTCGTACTCCACAGTTAGTTCATTCCGAAGTATTCCTCCCCTAGCTTCTGCTTGGGATCCTTATTAGGGGTTGTCTGCTCCTTATAATCCTTTAGGAGAAAGCTTCACTAGTTATGGAGGTTGTGCGGCGGGAGTTGGTCAAACTCCAAGTTATACTGGATCACAAGGCATGCCTTTTGGTTCAGCTGGTTCTGTAGGTTACTTAGGGCAGCTTGGTGCCTTCCAAAATCCAGGCCCATCTTTTTCAGAACTTTGGGAGTTCTACTCAGTCGGGGTTGAACCCCCAAGGTCCTCCTAGGCTTCCGTTTTTGGCAACTTTGAACTTCCCAAACCTCACAACGTTAACTAACGATCCAATCAAATATAATCCGTCCTGGCCTCCAGTCGCAACCAAACTTCCTTCGGACATTCCAAAATTCAAAGGGAAGAGCAGTGAGGACCCGTCGACCATGTGACCACATTCCATTTGTGGTGCTCGTCGAACTCCCTTATTGATGATTCAGTTAGGTTGAGACTTTTTCAGTGCACCTTGACTGGTAATGCGGCCAAATGGTATATAGAGTTGACAGGGAGAAACTTTACATATTTTTCCAACTTAACTAATATTTTCTTAAATCATTTCCAGTTGCCTGTCCGTTATGACGCCGGAACTGAACTTCTGGCCAATTTTCGTCAGGACATAGCAACTCACATTTTTTACCATATTCAGGAATGGAGATGAATAAAGAGCACAAAATAGTCCCATAACTGAAGTTTTTGATCTATCCTCTCTTGATAGAAGTGAGTTTGCTTTTCATGCTAGCCAAAAGAGGAGAGAAGAGAGAGAAATATTGGTATGTTGAGATTTCCCTGACCAGGTCTGAAGATCCTTGTGCCTCCTGCACTTCCCCCATTCTACAGGAAACCCTTGTTTCCTTGTGTGTGTTGATGATTTCATACTACTTGAGAGATCATGGAGTAAGTCATGGAAGGAGTTTGTTAAAGGCTTGAGACTAGACGAATCCGGGAGATGGTTCTGCTTGCAGCCTGCGAAAGGACGACTCAGGTGAAATTGTTCTTTTTATGTACTTTCTTTGCCTATAATAAAAGAAACACATGTCTTTATTCCTGATATAGATCTTCTTCATGTTTTGATATTCATGTTATGAATCATATGTGATAGGTTGTTTAATTGCATAACTAACTACCTTTCCTTATAATATGAAGTTGGTTTCTTTATGACGTTTAGTCCATATACTGCTACACTTTCTTGAATTGTTGGTTTTGCAGGTCAAAGGAGCAAACAAACTCAAAGAAGGGTTTGGACCCTTGGAGGCTCTTCTCGAATGTAGGACCTCAAGTACGCCCCCTATCATAGAGTTTGCTTATAGTGGCATTATGATTGCCTGGAATGTGTGTTTCTTTGCATAGATAACCTTCCGTCTACTAGGGTATTCACCCTAGACCCTGGGGGAGTTAATCCCACAATAGAATTGGGATTAACTGCCTACTGTTCTTTGTCCCCTCCACAGTTGCTGTTGTGTGTTGTACACTGGTCTAACAGTATGTGTTGATGCTACTCATTACAATGTTGCTTGTTACTATGCATTGATGCTACTCCATACCCCAAAAAAAACCTTTTTTGTATTTTCATTGAACACCACTGTTTGTTTGAGGAATTCTTTGGATCTATTATGTTAATCATGGAAAAGAATTCAAGAATTTAACATGCTTAGTGTTTTGAAGAGCTGAATTTCATTCTTGCTCTGAACCTCATGAGGTTCGTATACAACTACATTAACTTTTGTGTTCCCCATCTCAATGATAGTAGAGCCATCGACTTTGTCAACAACTCCCAGCTGCACATATAACTGTCGTATTTCCAGTGGTCGACGCCCATCTAGACGTAGCCCCTCTGGACTAGTGTATTCTATAATGTATGATATGGGAACATAATGCTCTCCCTCCAAACAAATTATGTTGTTCCTCTAGCTATGTAGTCACGATTATTACTCAATAGCTCGTAAATGAAGCCGCTCGCACTCAAGTGAGACTCCACACCGATTATTTTAAGAAACCGAGGTATCAAAAAGCTTTTAACGCTGGCCTAAAATGGAAAAGGTGCCTGAGTTTGCTGCATGAATGATGGTATATATGTTGAAGTTTTTTTGGCATACACATTGAAGTTTTTTCACATAACGTTGGCATATACTTTGAAAGTTTTTGGTATACACGTTGAAGACTTTTTGGCATGTAAAATGTGTTAATAGCCACGCATTGAATGTACTTTGAACACTGTTGAATGTACTCTTAACGTTGTTTAACACATGGAATTGTATTGAAGTTTTATGGTATATACATTGAGATTAGATTGGTGAAGACCAAATTTAGATAGCTTTGTTGCCTTTTCATGTAAAACAATTCAAGAACATTGCGAAAAAATGATCAGGAAGAGATTTGAAATCTTTTGAGAATGCATAGCTGATCTATGTTTTATATTTTTATTAAAGACAAAGATAGTACAAAGCCCTATATGGAGAGAATGCCCTTTTAAATTTTAATTAAAAAAAAAAAAAAAATTACCACCAGAAGTACAATTTTACTGTATATTGACAAAAGTATTTTTCTATCAGTAGAAGTAATTTTTTACATAATGCATTCAATCATATCCATGGTGGGAATACTTCTCACTGGCAAGGAGAACTATCCTAAATTGTCTCGGATGATAAAACACACCCTCATTTTCAATAAGTTGTGGAAAGGAGTGTGTGTCGGAGACGGAAGCAATGGACTAGTACAACCTACCTCAAACAAAGAGTTCGTCATTTGTTAAAACAAGAATAGCAAAGCTTATGAATTAATCATAGCATCTATAAATGAAGAGGTGATTTGCCATATTTTGTCATTTTCAACTGCCTTTGAAGCCTCACAAAAGCTAAAAGAACTCTATGACTCACATTCTACACTTGAATTTGTTCAACTCATGATTAAACTCTTCACTCTTGAACTGCAAAATAATGATCCTCTTGCTCTTGCATCTGAAGTAAAGTCTATAATGCATGATATGAAATCCACTAAGGTTGAATTGGATATTCCTCTTATCGCTTTTCTCAAGCGCACTTATCCTACTTGCCCTCCAATATCTTGAGTCATTGCAAGCAAAGGAATCTCCAAAGATATCACCTTTACTCTCTTGTGAAGAGAAGTTTGAAGAAAGAAGAATTCTTTTGCGAAAAAGACAAACCCTTATCTTGTCTGAGAGCTGTGTGCCTGTCATAAAGAAAACTCCTTACTCAAGATTCTCAAGAGAAGTTCGAAGAGGAAGAGGAAGATATTTCAGAGGCAAGGGGGCAGACATTCTTAAGGAGAAAAAGCAGATTTGCACTGCATTCACTGCAAAAGAAATGGATCACATGATGCCTCTACATGCAAGCTACCATGGGACAAAATTGAGCAGAAAAGAAACCAATAGAAAGGTAAAAATGATGATACAGACAAAGGTGAAGCACCTGAATCTTCTCACTATGTTCTGGCACAATGTAATATTGGAGTAAATGAAGATTTATTTAATGCTTCACTTGCTTCTTGGAAAAATGATTGGTTTCTTGATTGAGGAGCAACCTGCCACATAAGTCATAGAAAATATTTTTTTGAAGAATTTACTGACAATGTCGATGGAGTAGTATACTTTGTAGACCAATCAAAAATCAAGCCATCAGGGCTTGGCACAATCAAGCTTAAACTTCCTGGTCTTCCATACTTTCTTCTACATCACATTCTATATCTCCCACAGCTCAAGAGAAGCTTGTTGTCCTTGGTCCAAATCCACCAGCAAGGTCACTCCATTCATATGTTTGATGGAAAGCTTGAGGTAAGAAAAGCATCTTATCACTCACTTGTCATGAGGGGAATAGAAGAAGAAAGACTTCTCAAGCTGCAAGGAACCTCTGCTCATGCACAACATTTCTCATACAATTCTCATTATGAAGAAGGTACACTTCCATCAAGTTTATTATAGCATGCTATATTTGGACATTTGAACTATGAAAACCTCTTCTTGTTGAAGAAAAATGGTGTTGCTGGTTTTCCTACAATTCCTAGGAAACTTAAGCAATGTGATGCTTACATTCTAGGAAAGCATAGAAAACAGTCTTTTCATGATTCACATTCAAGAGCACATAGAAAAATTGAACTCATTCATTCATATTTATGTGGTCCAATGCCCGTTCCTTCTACAAATGGAAATAAATATATGATGACATTTATTGATGACTACACCAGAATGTGTTGGGTTTATTTATTGAAGAACAAATCTGATGCTTTTCAAACATTCAAGGATTTTCATAAATGGAATGAAAATGATGCACAATCTCATATTGGGTCGATTTGCACTGATAATGGAAAAGAATACACATCAAATGAATTTGAAAACTATCTTCGCCAACATGGGATCAAACATCAAACAACTGTACCTTATAATCCCCAACAGAATGGTGTAGATGAAAGAATGAATAGGACAATTTTAAATATGGTATGATCCATGCTCTCCTTAAAAAATGTAAAGATAATGTTTTGCGGTGATATTGTTCTCTGTGCTGCATATATAAAGAATAGATGTCCATATAATGCTATTAGAAACAAGACTCCATATGAAATGTGGTATGGACATGTTCCTTCGGTAAACCATCTCAGGGTCTTTGGTTCCACCTGTTATGCCTTTATACCAAAGGTACATAGAAACAAACTTGGTGAAAGAAGTCATAAGTGTATCTTCCTAGGGTATTCAAACACCTCCAAAGCATACCATCTCTATGATGAAGTAAATTAAAAGTTTGTTGTATCTAGAGATGTAATTTTTCTTGAATCATCCAAAATTGACAATGTTGTTGAATAGCAACTTGATCGCTTAGATAGATTTGCAAAAGCAAAATCATTTCAAGAATTTGATAATCATATTCCACATCTTGAAGGGGGGATTCCTATACTAGATCAACATGTGGAATCTTCTTCTGAAGAACACTCTCCCCTGCATGAAACTCCAACAACGGATGATGCTTTAAGTGATGTGATTTTACAAAATTGGGAGACTCAACCTTGATTTAGTCCTAACTCAATCAGTGGAACATCTTGGACCATATGAGAAAGGTCCCCCAAAGTGGTTGACAAAGACACTTGAAATTTTTCATCCTAATGAGGTTAGAAAGAAAAGAACTAGAAATTCAAACCGGCAAAATGGAGGTGATGTAGATGACTCTAATTCACCTATTGATATGGATGTTTCTTATGATTGTGAATTGAACTTGTCTACAGATTTTGAACCAACTTCGTTCAAAGAAGCTGCTTCTCATGATGAATGGAAAGAAGCAATGCAAAAGGAGTATGATGCCCTCATAAAGAATGACACTTTGAAGCTCGTTGATCCTCCATTAGGAACCAAACCAATTGGCTGCAAGTGGGTCTACAAGAACATGTATAAAGCTGATGGATCACTTGACAAGCACAATTCTAGGCTTGTGGAAAAAGGTTTTTCACAGAAGGAAGGGGTCGATTATGACGAGACTTTTGCCCCCACAAAAAAATGGGCTACCATCCAGACACTCTTTTCCCGAGCAGCTCAGAATGGTTGGAAAGTCCATCAAATGGATGTAAAAGTTGCTTTCTTGAATGGAGATCTAAAAGAGAATGTTTTTATGTCCCAGCGTGAAGGATTTGCTATGAAAGGGCATGAACCTAAAGTATGAAAACTTTTGAAGTCCTTGTATGGCCTCAAACAAGCACCGTGAGCCTGGTATGAAAAACTAATTGAGCATCTTCTGAAACTCAATTTCAAATATTATGATCTTGATGATGCAACTTTATTTGTCAAGAAAGTTGGCAAAATAGTTGTATATCTTGTGGTATATGTAGATGATCTTTTGATGACAGTGAACAATGAAAGCTACATTGCATCCATAAAGAAGGAATTGGGGAAAAGTTTTGAAATGACTGATTTGGGCTATGTTCATTACTATCTTGGTATTGAAGTAACCCAACATACGAAGTCCATATTTCTTTCTCAAAAGAAATACATTGGAGATCTGTTGAATAGGTTTGGCATGACAGAATGAAATCCTCTTACTACTCCAATGGAATAAAACTTAAAGCTCACATCTATTGAAGGAAAATAATTTGAGGATGCAACAAAGTATAGACAGCTTGTTGGAAGTCTCAACTACCTAACTACTACCAAACCAGACATTTCATTTGCTGTTGGAATCCTCTCTAGGTTTAAGAAAAAGCCTTGTGAGGGACATTGGTCTACTGCAAAAAGAATTGTAAGGTACTTGAATGGAAGTCAAGATTTTGGAATCAAGTATACACAGGTGGACGACTTTAGCTTGATTGGATACTCTGATTCAGACTTCGATGGAGACAAAGAAAATGGGGTATCTACTTTAGGATATGTTATGAGTCTTGGATCAGGAGCTGTCTCCTCGAGATCATGCAAACAATTAGTTCCAGCAGATTCCACAACAAAAGCAGAATACATGGCAGTAGCAGAAGCAACAAAAGAAATTGTGTGGCTTAGGAAAATTCTTGAATATTTGCAGGTAAAACAAGTACAATCAACTCCACTCATGATTGACAATACCTCTGCAATAAAATTGGCCAAAAACCCAAAGTTCCATGATTGAACGAAGCACATCAATACCAAATATCATCTTATTCGACATCATGTTAAGGCCAAAACAATCCATCTCCGTCATTGTTCCACCAATGAGAAAATTGCCGACATCTACACCAAAGCACTTGGAAGAGAAAAGCTTGAACGATTCAGAATGATGCTTGGACTCACCAACATCCCTTTAGATTAAGGGGGGGAATGTTGACACCTAATCATCAGGATTGGGTAAAATCAAGGTAAATCAATAATAAGAGACATAAACAGTCATCAGGAGATGAAGTGAACAGTCTCCCTCATGTATATAATGAAGACCAACCTAAAGGAATAATACATATGAATCAATTTTGATTTGAGGAGTTACTGCATGGCCTGACAGCATGGACATGCTCAAATTCAATAGTAAACACAACAAAGAAATTATGAAGCCAACAATAATAACAAAAATTTAAAACAATACCATCATTCATTAGCCCATAACAACTCAATCCCTTGAGCTCTAGTGTTTGATGTATCGTTCACCAATCCATATATATATATATATATATGTATATATGTTATATGTATATATATAATTTTAGACAATCGTTTCCAAGATTTATATCAAACTCAAAATTCCAACATCCCTCGAAATAGTTCAAGATGGGAATTTTCATTATCTCAGACTCAGATTGAGGGGATGTTCCCTCATCTCCTTTTGTACTATAGATTGTTGGTTCATGTGCTTGGAATTCATGTGAACTACTCTTCTTATTCTTTTATTGTCTATTGGGATAGTCTCTTTTAAGGTGTTCCTTTCCATAGTGCCAACATGAAACTTGCTTTCTTTTCTTTCTAGCCTCATGAGGTTTCTCTTTGACCTTGTTAACATGGCATTCTTTTATGTCCTTAGAGGATGATGCTTATTGCAAAAAATATTGCATATATGGTAGGTGTTTTAGCAACATTGTATTCAACCTTTCCTGTTCTTTTGCTTTGTAATTAGCCCTTTATTTTATACCTTGCAACTCTTCAATTCAACTTTCAAACTCCTAAAGTTTTCTCCTATCTCAAGAGAACCTTCCCTTTCTTGCTCATGATGGATTTGGTCCATACTATGATGCTCCATAATGTTTCCCATGCTTTTATTTCTTATTTCGAATGGATCTTCTTATGTGTTGTCACACACACACATAACTATTAGTTACGTTAGCATAAAAAAATTGACTTGTTACCTTGACATGCCGACACCAAGCATGTTGATATGAAGCATGTTGATTTGCTATTATTCACACATACAACATTAATGTCAGCTACATATTCTAGGAATCCAAAGTGAATATTATTATGATTATATTCATTTCATCAATAAGTTTGAAATCAACATTTTACCAAGCCTAGTAGCCAAAATAGCCACAAGCTTAAAAGCCAATTAGCAAACAAACTAGCATAGCAATATGCCATTCCTATCCTTTCACAATTATGATATCAACACTAATATGCATACAAAACATATTTTTTAATAAAAACATAATCATTAGTCAAAGTGCTACAACCAACACCCACTTGAACATAATAAACAATCATTTTTAAATAACATAGTGTGGTATTCCACATTGTATCAGAGGTCTTAAATGTATCCTCCTAGACCCATTTAGTGCAAGTGTTGAATGTGGGCACTTTGATATTATGTATCAAAACTCCAAATATTATCTTCAAAGGTGCAATGTAGAACCATATTTTTTTCATTTCATCTATCTTGAGCCCATCTAGTCCAAGTGTTAAATGTGGATGCTCTGACACCACTCTATAATGCTTCCTCCCACCTCCTTGGACTTCCTGAGCCTAGTGGGAGGTGTTGCTTTTAATTAAACCAACCTCCATGGTTTCATTATGAATATGGGGTTACAAAATTCCTTAATCCTAAAAGGTCTCAAAATCAGATTTAAATATCGCTACTAGATTGGGCTCATCGAGAACTTTTCGACGATATGAATTTTATCTCAAACTGATACCTGGATCAAAAGTTATTCCCATTTAAAGCTTGGGCCTCATAACTCTTACTACATCAAGAAGGAATTTCCACACGTACCCATGTGTAATCACCACCTTTCATGAGGATCAACATGGTATTCACTATGTCATAGTGCCATAGTTGCACTGGACCCTCGTCATTTCTTTAGAATGGTATCCCCTTCAAACCTCTGTGACACTTCACACATTTTCATGTTAAATGATGGGGACAATATCCATCCCATGTCTTATGTCAACTACAGCCCTCTTATAAAAATAAATTACAAACACCTCTGTAAGCCTAAGCTTCATGGTGATGTGCTTTTGGGCAATGTCAATTCCACGTCAAAACCACATGGCATGCCCACATTAGGTGGCACACTAAAACCACCGTTACATGTCACATAGGTGCCATGTTAGCATCATCCGCCACACCACTTGCTTCAAATACATCCTAATGATGTTAAGTTGATGTCACCCTTCCATGTGGCATCCTCTCATGATCCCATAGTGGTGAGCCCCAGTATTGTAGCAATAATGCTACAACTCCTGGGGTTTCCTGTCTCTTAATTTTATCAACCCGGTAGTTCGTACAAACTTGGAAGCGGCGGTGCTATATGCACAAGTACTAGCTCTTGTCGCAGCTGTCACTTGGTCAGCTGGCACAAGTCCGCTAGGGCTCAAGCCAACTTCTATAGGCTCACAGAAGAAGCTTTATCAATGATGGACGAAAGCTAGCTCAAAGGAGACTAATCTACTTGACAAAAATGAACTGAAAGCAAATCAAAGCATGTAAACCTAGGAAACCCTAATTTGACTAGTTTAACTTCTATAATGCAAAGAATGTGAATGAAACTTCTACCAATGTTGCTACTATCTCTGATAAGTGGAAATGCATGGATCTAAACTTCTTGCATCATAAAAGACATGTTTTTGTATTTTTCCTTTAAGTGAATGGGATGATTGTGATTGTGTGCTAATCGGGGTTTGGTTGTGCAGATGGGATGGAGAAGGAAGGAAAGCGTGGGACAGGTTGAGGAGGCTAGGTGAGGTCCCTATGGACCCTTAACATCCATCCACAGAGGTTTTCCACATTCAGAAGCTCAGCAACTGAGTGAATGGCCTCCTACAGGATGCTGCAGGGGATCCTACAGGATACTCAGAGGTTTCTACAGGATGTCTCTAAACTGCTACAGGATGACCTACCGTGAAGGTTTGAAGTGATGGAGGAGTGATGGAATGGTAGGAAGAGATATGTGAGGTAGGGATAAGGCTGGTGATGGCTCAGAAGTGGAGGAATGAGATGGGAAATGGGTGTAGGGAGTATGTTGAAGGTAAGGGGTTATGTCATTGAAAGGTTAGGAAATGAAGTTACGTGAGGAGTGGAAGACTTTGGGAGAGGACAGAATGAAGTGAAGGTCGAGGAGATATGTTTGCATGCATGATCAAGATGGAGGAGATGGTAATGGAACGAGAAAGAGGAGTGTAAATGAAAAAAATGATTATGACTGTCACCAAACCGAAAATGCATCAACCTAAATTACTTATGCCATGAATTCAATGAACAGCAATCCAAAACGCGAAGAGAAATATGTATGAGGCTGTGATGAAAGTATTTTTGCAGGTGTGAATGACAAGGAAGCATCTAATCAAAACCGTGACTGTGTTGCAGCAATCATCGAGTAAAGTAATGCGTGTTTTTGGTGGCTAGTTATGGAGTGCACCCCAATCTTCAAGAGAGATGGCAGTGAACCTTAACAACCATTTTGTTGGAGATCCAATTGATGGTATCTATCCTCTGCTACACTAAGCAAGTGGAAACAACTGCACCATAAGCAAAATCTATCCTACTCATAAGAAAACCAAATCACCAAACTGTAATTCGAATTGCATGTGCAAACGAAAACTTAAAGTGCTGGAAATGAAATGGAAACAACACTTCAGCAGAGGGGATCTATGGCTCTCAAGTTGGGCCCTAACCTGAGAGCTATAGTCTCCTTAAGAAACTCAGAACTAGATCACAAATTGCCTTCTTTATTCATAATCTGATGTCATGCCAAATTGGCTTACAAAAAGGAACGAAACCTGAACTGTGCTCCAAAATTACAATAACAATACGAGAGTTCAACAACCTATCTAAGGCTAAGGCCTTCATACTTATACAAAAACGATGATCCACCAAGTGCCCTTGATTTTAGGAGCTCGGCTGTCCAACTAGAGTCTAACTGTGGATCCGGTAGGGCAGTCATAACTACTGTTCCTGTAGAACAGTTTATGACTGTTGTTCCTGTAGGACAGCTGGCTTCTTCTTAAGCTCGGAGGGGAGATAGATTGGAGCTCGGAGTTCTTGGTGGGAATCACGAGGAATGTCCCAAGACTGTTGACATCTCTCCACAAAATCAGCATTGCCACCTTATTGTCTCCTTATCCCTTTTGCATTGTCTCTTGCTCCCTTTTTAATGCCAAAACCTGGAATCACAATGCATTATTCACGTAGATAAAGTGTCTAACCTTCCTCCTACAAACAACATGAATAAACTAAGAAATGCATGCATAAGCAAATAAAGATGAATGGTTTGAGCAAGTAAAATAGGCCAAAATGAGCCCAAATTGTACCAAAATTGGGGCTCATCATCACCCCCCAGCTGAACCATTTTCTCATCCTTGAGCAACTCAATCCAAGTCCTCATCTTTCATGGCTCTTACTGCTTCCGCGGCATCCCAAGGCTCAGTGGTAGTATCCTCTCTGCGAGTGTGAAATCCTGCTGTTCTATCTACCTCTTCCCATTGTTGACCGTCATTTTCTTTTGTATTCCCTTCAGTCAAACCCAATAGTAGTGGTGGGCTGAGTTTAAGGCCAATCCAGTTGGCTTGGAGGCTTTGAATGGATTTCTTGTAAAGGGCAACCCTTGCCAAAGCTTCCCTCAATCGGATGGGTGTATGGTATTCTCAGATTTGTAAGTTGTGGCCCAGGGTATTCCATCTACGTTGACAAGCATGGGCAGCATTTTCCCCCAACAGCCTTTCCATATCCTCAAAGTGGGCTATAGCTTGGGCCTGTTTGTCCATCCATCTTAAAGAAGTGGTGGGGTCTGTAGCCAATTGTTGATGGGTTGAGATGAGCGTCACCGGGTCTTCTAGCTCTGGCCTAATTAACAGTGGCTCCCTCACTTCTCGGTTCATGACTGATTTTGCTTCATTTGCTCTTTGGTCTTCATGGTTTAACCATGAGGCCAACGCCATCAATTTCATGTCGCCCAAGGCAATGTTGGGATCCCATGAGACTTCATTAGGTAGAGCCAAGTTG
Organism: Pinus taeda; assembly: GCA_000404065.3. NCBI lineage: Eukaryota > Viridiplantae > Streptophyta > Pinopsida > Pinales > Pinaceae > Pinus > Pinus taeda. Next base: position 160,349 of record APFE030992374.1, on the reverse strand, counting down.
TGAAGGTAAAACTCTGCCAATTTGGCTTTGTCTTCTGCTGAACTAGTACTGCATAACTCAGAAAATTGATGCGGGTTTTGAATTGAAATACCTCTCTGTGCCAAAGTGTTTATTTGGAATTGCAGCCATTGATCTTTTAAGAACAACCCATAGGATTTTGCAGGTGATCTGCATTGAATTGCTTCTATGGCCCAGCTGGCCATGCAGGCCAACTGTGTTTCCTTTTGCTGCAACTGTTCTTTGAGTGCTTGCATTTCGATTTTAGTTTGCTGCTGTTCTTCCTGTAGACGTGATATGGTCTCTTCAAAACTAGTGGTCATCTCCTTTTTGCTCGGTTGTTCTTTCATGACGACCTTGGAGGATGTCGATGCTCCTGCCTTTAGTTCTTGCAGCTGCAAACTCAACCTCTGATTTTCTTCCTGTAGGAACGCTTGTTGACAACTAGCCACATGTTTAGCCATGGCGAATTCGCTCCTGACCTCCTTAAGCTGGTCTTGTAGAGGTCCTATGTCGGCTACTCCCTTTGATTTGGCAATTTGCATCCATGTGTGAGAACGGACCTTCTCTTCCTCTAATGAAAAAAATAGAGGTACAGTAAATTTTTGCGGTATGATCTGTCCCGCCTCCAAGAAGGTGTAGTAAGAGTTCAGATTAGGTGAAGGGGTAGGTTCAGGGATGTGTTCTCTTTCTTCCTCTCCGAGAGGTGCTAGCTCATCCTCCTTTGGTGACGAGGGTCCTTCCCTTTCTCTTTGTTCGTTTTCCTATAGCCGAGTCAAAGTATCCTGTAGGACCTTCTCGGCTTGCTGTAGCCGAATTTTCTCATCCAACAGATCTATCCTTTCTTGCCATGTGTTCTTCCTTGGACTCCCCTTTTCATAGGTAACTGTAATCTTTGAGGGTGATTTTTCTTTGGGAGAAGCAGGTGATTGTTCTTTGGGAGAAGCAGGTGATTGTTCTTTGGGAGAAGCAGGGGTGTCTTTGATGACAATTGGGCTGTTGGACTGTGCCCGTGGTTTCCCAGTTTTTATCCTAACGCTTCTCCGGCATTTGAAGTAGAGAGGAGGGTCTCTCTTCCTCTTTCCTTTTGGCTTGGGTGGCGTACTGAGGCCAACTAATACAGCCGCTGCCTCCCTAGCCAGAACATCCGCCCTCTGCTCCTTTGATTTTGATTTTGCATGGCTTCCTGTAGAAGCTGTCTTCAGGCTTCCTGTAGAAGCCTGCTTCACCTTTCCTGTAGTGACAGGTGTCTTGCCTTTCACTTGCTTTGCTGCAGGGGTTTTCTCCTTTTGTTTGCTTGTGAGTGCTGGAGACGTAATTGGGCTGACATGGCCTGCCCCAACTTTGTCCCTTCTGCTTTTTGACCTCAATTCCCTCGCTGACAGGATGGGGGAGTCAGCTTTTTCTTCAGCACCTTTTTCTTCGTGCTGCTCCTCCTGCATGGTAGTCTTGGCACTCGGGCTAGTTTTCTTCTTTTCTTCGGCCACTGCTTCTTGCTCTTTGCTGCTAGACGACCCTGTTTCTTCCATCAACATTTTTATGTGGCCTTCCCTTGTTAAATTCCGGAAGGATTCCCACGAGAGGGGAACCTTGTAGGAATGCAGTGCATCCTCTACAAGCAATTTGATCAGCCCATGGTGTGCCACCTGCTCTGGGACGCCATCCTTCAGCTTAGTAGCACACTCCATCAAAGATTGCAACAGGAAATAAGGAAGGCCTAATTTCTGCTCTACAGGAAGATTGCTCCGGTGTCTTAATTCAGTGAGCAGCATGAAATTATATGCATACACAATGCTGTGACGACCCTCACAGGTGATATATCTCATAATTTGCAAGTTGACCTCATTCCAGGGTGGTATCAAACTAATCCTGTGTACTCCATTCTTATCTTCAGAGAATTCTTCGTTAGGTGGAAAGAATTCCTTCTTTGCTTGTTGGTTTTGCTTTCGTTCTTCTTTATCCCACGGAAGACCCATAGGAAGCTCAGTGATTCTACTGATAGACTGTGGGGTTATCTTGAGGCTCAGGCCTCTGAATTTGACTGTGGCCAGCACCTTGGATTT
>APFE030992374.1:117029-142667 GCA_000404065.3 Pinus taeda | reverse complement strand
AGGCATTGGAGGAAATAATTATAGAGTTTGGGCATGATCCCAATGACGTTAAGGCAATACAGCAGGTCCTTAAACTGAGGGATGCAGATATAGCTGCAATTAAGAAGAAAATGAAGATCCCCCCAACTCTACATCCACAAACAGATGAAGTTGCCCAGCAGAGGCAAGAAAAGGATGCCACTGCATTATTAATGACTTTATATCAATAGTTTATGGACACATAGCAAAAGCTGCAGGACACAGAGACAACACTAGAAGCAGCACTACAAAGGAGAGAAGCAGGGCAATCTTCCAAACCGCCCACAGAAACAATAGACCTTGAGGAAACCCCTCAAGAAACCATCCCTCCAAAGCAACAGGCACCAGAAATAACACCAGCCACTACAGCACCAGCCACTACAGCAGCAACAATAGAACAGGCTGAGAGCATGGACATGCTAAAGCTAAGGCAGGAAATTCAGGTGCTAGAATCTCAAATGTCAGAACTCAATCAAGCCAAGGAAAGCTTAGCAAAGATAAATTAGAAATATGATAAGTCTAAGCAAAATGTGGCTGAGAGGGAGAGAGAAGTAAAAGCTCTGAAGAAGACAATTGCACAGCTAGAAAAAGAGCTCAGTTTTGAGAAGGTTACAGCAGAGCTTAAACAGGTGATTTGGACTGCTATTGGGCAATCAATCACCAACCAATGGGAGTACATTGATGCCATATATGAGCAAGTGGGACTCATTGGTAGGGCAAGAAAAGAACTGCAAAGAGCAAGAAACTCCCTAGGCAACATGGCAGACCTTGCCCCCAGGATGATTGAGGTCCTTAACTATAGGACAAGTTCCCAGCTGGTAAAAATGGGAATTGGTAATAGGACTGAAACCATTTCCCTGATCAAAAGAGCCACAACAATGAAAAATTTAATCCAAACCCTGGACAGGAGAATCCAGGATATGCAAGTGGATATAAACAAGTTTCAAAACAGGTTCTCAGCCCTACAGGACAGAGGGCTCCCCAACTTGCTAGAATCAGGGAAATTACTCTCTCACGAAAAATATATCAAGAGGGTAAGCACTTTTGCAGTAATTCAGATTGCTGAGACACCAGGAACATCTTCAGCAGGCCCAGTAACAGGGCAAATTCTTTTTGAAAAATTAGATAATTTGTTTTTTATTAGAAATGAAGTATCACATCTGTTTGATGAGCCCCCCCATTTCTACAAGTACACAGAGGTTGATGAGACCTTAGGGTCAATTTTGAAGCATCAGCTTCCTCCTCCAGATACATGGCAAGATTTGATAAAGTTACTTTTGAACCAAAGTTGAGAGGATTAAATCTTTTGGTAAAAGGTTTATGCTACATATGATAAGCAAAAGCCATAACAGCAAGTATAAAGACGCTGAGCCAACTCAGCACAGGTGCTCGACATCAACAGTGGCATCAACAAGCACAAGTGGCAGGGCCAAGAAGATACAAAAAATCAGAGTGGCAGAGCACTTCATTCTACATTTATGATAAAGCCGCACAGCCGACTCCGCAGTGCCCAAAGGTCAAAAATTTATCCTGACAGGAGTAAAAAGCTTTTAAGAGTCATTTATATTTGCAATTACTTCTCATCTACTCTCCATGTACGAGTGTAAGAGATATTTTCCTCTCAGATGACTCAATACCTGAGATATTTTTGTAGGAAACCTCTATATATTCCCCCTCGCGTTTGTTGAGAGGGGTTGGACTCCGGATGTAAGAAATCTCCTGATATCTCTTCTGTTCTCCTGATATTGTAATCTCTCAGACAATTAATACAAAGGACAGTGGGATTTCTTCAAGCATGTTTGTCTCTTGATCTCCTGATGGTTTATGGCTCAAAGTTGCAGGATTCCTGTGTATTTCATGGCTCAATAAGTTTTCCTCATCGCTCTGTGTTTCACATGTGCTCATTTTTCTTTCATATGTCTTTCATGTTCTTAATAACTCAAATATCTAGTTAGCAAGGAAAAAGAATAGTCTCAGGATTTAATCATTGGTTACCCTGAGCTCAGTCCAAGCTATCTTATATGTTTTCTTCATGTCAAAGTATCTTAAAGAGTAATTCTTCAGTGCTACCTTTAAATACTACATCATCACAGTACTTTGTTGTTTTAGGAATTCAAGTAATTGCTCCTAAAATAACAAACCTCTCTTCACAATAGCCAGCTTTAAGTAAAGAAATCTTAATTGCTCTTTGCTAGTTGCTCTTCACTTCACTCTCACAATTTACAATTTGGTTCATGGAATACACACAGGCCCTGTAGCTGTACTCCCACCTAGTCAAGATCCCAAGAGAACAACTTTCCACGACCCCATTGCCCAATGGATTAGTTTCACCTGCATACAGACTCTAAAAGATATCAGAAACATCCTCCCAACCAAACACAGAAAAAACCAAAATTTCACTTCACAACTAGCCTAAAACCTTTATCAAAAACAGTGACAAACCTTATAGAGAGAGCCCTCTCTGACTACAGCTAGGCTAGAAGCTGTAGCCCAAAGATTGGTTAGTGGTTACCCCGGCCGTATTCTCTTAGGAGTCAAAGAGGACAACCTGGGTGTTAACAGATACTACAGCTACAACAACTTTTTCAATGGGAACAACAATGACCATATATTAACACATCACACGATGTTGGATATTACCTCGTCAACTTGGAATGGTTGACAAGAGGTCTCCAAGCTGACTTACACAAATTTTTAAGTGTAATAATCAATTGATTTTTCCAACTATCTTCCTTGAATTATAAGTTGAGTCGATTCAATGGCTTGTTGCATGTGAATTTAGTGGTCCACTGCAACATCAACTTCAAGACCACATTTCATCATTTTCATTTTCAGCAAGAGCATCAATGTCTATGTTTAGTAACTAATAACATAATGTAACGTGAGTTATGGGTGTGATTGCAGTGAAATCAAGGGAGGTTGCAAGGATGTTGTAAGCTAATGCTTCTCTTTCCACTGATCTTAAAAAGTATGCATAAAGAAAACAATACCGAATACTAGCTTTGCCTCAATGCTTGATTTCCTTTTCAAATACAATAATAGATTGCAGATTCCTTTCATTAATTATAAAAATAATTTCATGGCATTAATAATATCATTATATTTTTTAAAAATTAAATACTCACCAATCACCCGCCATCTATCACAGAGACCATAAGCGTGCTTCTTTTCTTCTGCTAGAACTTCCTTTGAAACAAAACCATGCATAGCCTCTATAGCAACGAGGGTGTCTAGAAATGGCAACCGGTCATTATTGTCATCATTATTTACAAAGTCAAATGAATTCCATTTCATAGAAGGGGGCAAGATCAATGCCCTAGCCAATGCCCCACATGAATTTTTGAGCTTCGATGCTTGCAATTACTAGTAAACAAATAATACTTAGATTTTCTTGGAAATTGAAATCCTCTAATTGATCAAATCCTACCTATTTACATCACCACAAACAACCATAAATGCTCAAATATCCTTGGAAATTTATCTCCCAGAACTATTAAAACTCGCACCTTTAATTAACTACAGATAACCCATAAAAGACTTAATTTGCTCATAAATTCAAATGATAGGGCTACTATATTTAATTCACAAGATATGTTCAAAATTTGCCAAGAAGATGAAATCTAGGGTAGACCAAACCTTGTATCTATAATTCAAACTCAACCATATTTAATTCACAAAACCATGAATTCTAGTGCCCAAAACAATGTTTCAAAACCTTTCCCCTAAGAAAAAACATAAAGCAGATACACCAAAATCAAACCTCAATCTATTCATGTATCATATGGAATGATGAAATATTCAATAACCCAAACACATATAACCTTCACAAATTCATAGTCAAGAACATGTGGAAGGCAGGTAGAGGAAAGTCTTTTCATAATTAAAGCAACAGACAAGACTTCTCATCATTTTGTCGTAATGCATCGACTGAGAGATTTCCTTCGACACTACAAATCAATTGGTTTCTTGGGAGCTTACGAAGCACAAAACATGAAGCAAGGGGCATTCATGCGTCAATGAGTTTTGACTTGCAACGTCTCCAAGGGTTTCCACACAACACAGTGCTCCAACAAATAGTGTTCCTCACCAAACCTTCCTACAACGAACAATGCTTCTTCCAATTAAATATGTCAGTCCAGGAGGGTATCTCCACGAATAACTTGTTTATTGCATCAACCAAATCATGAATATATGCATTAGTGGAGAGACTCTTCGGATTCCAATTCCAAGGTCTCTTAGTTTTCTATAATGCATAACTAAAACTATTTACAATATTTACCATAATCTCGATCCTTTCATATTAGGTGTCAACATCCCCCCCTTTAATCTGAAGGGATGTTGGTGAGTCCAAGCATCATTTTGAATATTCAAAACTTTTCCCTTCCAAGTGCTCTGGTGAAGTTGTTTGCAATCTGCTCATTTGTGGAACAATGTCATAAGTGTATTGTCTTGGCCTCAACGTGATGTCGAATCAAATGATATTTTGTATTGATGTGCTTGGTTTGATCATGGAACTTTGGGTTCTTGGCCAACTTTATTGAAGAAGTGTTGTCAATCAAAAGAGGAGTTCAATTCACTTGTTTCTCCGACAAATATTCAAAGTTTTCCTAAGCCACACAATTTCCTTCGTTGCTTCAGTTGCTGCCACGTATTCTGCCTTTGTGGTGGAATCTGTTGGAATTGATTGTTTGTGTGACCTCCAGGAGACAAATCCTAATCCAAGGCGCATAACATAACCTAAAGTAGATACTCCAGTTTCCTTATCTCCATCAAAATTTGAATCAAAATATATAATCAAGATGAAGTCATCCACATGTGTATACTTGAGTCCAAAGTCTTGAGTTCCCTTTAAGTACTTTAGAATGTTTTTTGTAGCAGACCAATGACCTTGCAAGTATTTTACATGAACTTGGAGAGGATTCCAACAACAAATGAAATGTTGGGTCTAGTAGTAATCAAGTCGTTAAGACTTTCTACAAGTTGTATATACTTCGTTACATCCTCAAATTCTTTTCCTTCAGTGGATGTAAGATTTAATTTATGTCCCATTGGAGTAGTCAAAGGATTGCACTCAACCATGCCAAACTTCTTCAACAAATCTCCAATGTACTTCTTCTAAGAGAGGAATATAAACTTTGGATGTTGAGTTACATCAATACCAAGATAGTAGTGAAAATACCCCAAATATGTCATTTCAAAACCTTTTCTCAGTTCTTTCTATGGATGAAATATATTTATCATTGTTCCTTGTCATGAAAAGATCATCTACATACACCACAAGATATACAACTATTTTTCCAACTTTCTTGACAAACAAAGTTGCATAATCAAGATCATAATGTTTGAAATTGAGTTTTAGAATATGCTCAGTTAATTTCTCGTACCAGGATCGAGGTGCTTGCTTGAGGTCATACAAGGATTTTACAAGTTTCAATACTTTGTGTTCCTAAATCTTCACAACAAATCCTTTTGGTTGGGACATAAAAACACTCTTTCATATCTCCATTCAAGAAAGTATTTTTTTACATCCATTTGATGGACTTTCCAACTGTTATGAGCTGCCAAGGAAAAGAGTGTCTGGATGTTAGCCCATTTTGTTGTGGGGGAAAAAGTCTCCTCATAATTGACCCCTTCCTTCTATGTAAAATCTTTTGCTACAAGCCTAGCTTTATGCATGTCAAGTGAGCCATTTGCTTTATACTTGTTTTTGAAGACCCACTTGTTGCCTATTGGTTTGGTTCCCAATGGAGGATCAACTAGCTTCCATTTATCATTCTTTATCAAAGCATCATATTCTTTTTGCATCGCTTCTTTCAATTCATCATGAGAAGCAAATTCTTTGAAGGAAGTTGGTTTGATATCTGTAGACAAATTTAGTTCACAATCATAAGAAACATCCATATCAACAGGTGAATCAGAATCGTCTACATCACCTCCATTTTTTCTGGTTGAGCTTCTTGTTCCTATATTTTCAACCTCATCAGGATGAATACTTTCAAGTGTATTTGTCAGCCATTTTGGAGGACCTTTCCGAGATGGCCCTAGATTCTCAGTTCATTGAGATGGCACTGAATCAAGATTTAGTCTCCCAATTGTTTCAATCACATCACTCAAAGTGTCATCAATGGTTGGAGATTCACATGGGGAAGAGAGTTCTTTAGAAGGAGATTCCATATATTGATCTAGTATAGGGATCCCCCCTTCAAGATGTGGAATCTCATTGTCAAACTCTCGAAAAGACGTTGCATGTCTGAATCTATCCAAGCGATCAAGTTGTTGCTCAACAACAATGTCAGTCTTGGAAGATTCAAGAAAGATCACATCTCTAGATATTATAAACTTCTTATTAACTTCATCATAGAGATGGTATGCTTCGGAGGTATTTTATTACCCAAAAAGATACATTTGTGACTCCTTGCACCAAGTTTTTTCCTTTGTTCCTTGGGTATCAAGGCATAATAGGTGGAACCAAAAACCTTGAGATGCTTTACTGAAGGAATATGGTCATACAACATTTCATAAGGAGTCTTGATTTTGATAGCATGAGATGGACACCTATTATTTATATGCACAACACATAGAACCGCATAAACCCAAAAAATTAGCTTAACATTATTGAAAAACATTATTGAACATACCATATTTAAGATTGTCCTGTTCATTCTTTCAGCTACCCCATTTTGTTGGGGATTATAAGGCATAGTTGTTTGATGTTTGATCCCATGTTGGTGAAGATATTTTCAAATCCATTTGATGTATATTCTTTTCCCTTATCAATACGAATATATCCAATATGAGATTGCGCATCATTTTCAATCCATGCATGAAATTTATTGAATGTTTCAAAAGCTTCATATTTCTTCTTCAATAAATAAACCTAACACATTATGGTGTAGTCATCAATAAATGTCATCATATATTTATTACCATTTGTAGAAGGAACAACCATTGGACCACATAAATCAGAATGAATGAGTTCAAATTTTCTATGTGCTCTGGAATGAGAATCATGAAACATTGTTTGCTATGTTTTCCTAAGATACAAGCATCACGTTGCTTAAGTTTCCTAGGAATTGTAGGCAAACCAGTAACACCATTTTTCTTCAACAAATGAAGGTTGTCATAGTTCAAGTGTCCAAATATAGCATGCCATAAAAGACTTGATAGAAATGTACCTTCATCATAGTGAGAATTGTATGAAAAGTTTTGGGCATGAACATAGGTTCCTTGTCAGAAGTCTTTCTTCTTCTATCCCAGTCATGACAAGTGAGTGATCAGATGCTTTTCTAACCTCAACCTTGCCGTCAAATGTGTGAATGGAGTGTCCTTGCTGGAGGATGTGGACCAAAGACAATAAGTTTCTCCTCAGCTCTTAGGTATAGAACATCATGTAGAAGAAATCCTAGAAGACCAGGTAGTTTGAGCTTAATGGTAGCAAGCCCTGATGGCTTGAGTTTTGACTTTCTTGCAAAGTATACTGCTCCATCAACATTATCAATGAATTCTTCAAAGAAATCTCTTCTGAAAATCATGTGGAAAGTTGATCCTGAATCAAGCAACCAACCATCTTTCCATGAAGCAAGTGAAGCATTGAATAAGTCTTCAGTTACTCCAATGTTGCAATGTTCCAAATCATAATTAGCAGACTCGGGTGCTTTTCCTTCCCCTTTACTAGGTGCTTTACCCTTTTCTTCATTTCTTTCTTGCTTGATTTTTTCCCAAGGCATCTTACATGTGGAAGCATCATGTCCATCTCTATTGCATCATATGCAATGAAGATTAGACCTTTCTCCTTAGAAATGTCTGCCCCCTTGCCTGTAAAAGTCTTCCTTCCTCTTTATCTTCGACCACCTTTTCCTCTAGAAGAATATTGTGCAAGATTATTCTCTTTCTATGCAAGGCACACAACTTCGTCAAAAGACTGAGGAGTTTTCTTCTTCTCAAAAGAGTTTTCTCTTTCAACAAATTTCTTCTCAAGGAAGTCAAAGGAAATCTCCTTAAGTTTGCCACTTACTTTCAATGACTCACGATAATGTGAGTAAGTGGGATATAATGCCTTGACATAAGCTGTGAGAGGAACATCTATTTCAATAGCAGATTCTTTTATGTCATGCATAATGGATCTTATTTTTGATGCTAAGGCAAGAGGTTCATCATTTTTCAACTTAAGATTGAACAACTTGATCATTAATTGAACAACTTCAAGTTCAGAATGTGAGTAATATAATTCCTTCAACTTATTTAAGGCTTCGAAAGCATTTGAAAATGGCGAAATATGATGATTCACCTCTTTATTTACTGATGTTGCAATCAAGGCATAGCTGTTGTTGTTCTTGTTTTAGCAAACTCCTTACCTGAATTGGGTTTTTTAGGTGCATTGTCTCATTTTCCTTCACAAACTCCTTTCCACAACTCATTGAAAATTAAGGTGTGTTTTATCTTCCAAAACTACTCATAATAGTTCTCTTTGCCAAAAAGAACTACTCCCACAATGAAGATTAGTGAATGCATCATCAAAAGGTACTATAATTGCAACCTTAATTTCTGCCTTCTTACAAAAATTTATTTTAAAAAAATCTTCACTACCAACTTCACTCTATAAAGCCAATAGTTTAATATAAACCAATTAATTTCCACTCATCAAATATAATTCTTTTAACTTATATATTATATGACCCTTCTTTTTTTTTAACTCAACATTGCATATATGAATTATTTATGAAGTCCATCTATAATACCAACGTATGTCTCAACATATAAGGTTTAACATATATCATATGCCAACCATACCATACAGCATTCAAAAGGGACTCAAAACACACACACACGTATATCATTCGTTAAACCCAACACACATATGGTCTTTTAGTCAACATGTATTTGAATACGAGCTTCAAATATGCAACGTTCAATACTTTTTTTTAATACTTAAACACCAACATACATACCATTCAACATGGCCATTAATGCACAGATTTTGACCAAATGCAGAGTTCACCACCAATGTTCACGTCAGTGTTAGCTCTTTGATACCACGACACCACTATCCCAGCACTCGGGTACCATATTCATATGTATGTTCATGCTTCTGTGGTAGGGGTTTTGATCAGCACATTCAACGCAAAGTCCTTCAATCTTCTATCAATGATCAAATGGATAACAACATTCAACGTGGGGTAGTGTTAAGTCACAATCCAATGTTTAGAGATTCAAAATTATCTAGGGACAAAGCCAACACTCAAAGCATTCGTATCACCACAACGCTCAAATCGTTCATGCTCGCCGCACCATCTCCCTTCAATGCTGCTTATTTCAAAAGGATCTATGCAGAGGGACATGGAGCAGAGGAACGAGTTTTGCAGGAGTTACAATACAAAAGGTTAATTTTGGGAGCTGGTTTTGATACCATGTTAGGTCAGGAGGGTAACTCCATGAATAGCTTGTTTATTGCATTAGCCAAATCAGGAATATATACATGAGTGGAGAGACTCTTAGGATTCCAATTCCAAGGTCTCTTGATTTTCTTTAATGCATAATTGAAACTATTTACAATATTTACAATAATCCCAATCCTCTCGGATTATGTGTCAACAAAACACCCTAGCAACATGCGTAGGTATCATTGGAAGCCTTGCATTTAATTCCATTGAATCACTCCCAAGATTCCACCTTCTAACAGGCCTACTGAGGGGCAGTGATACAATCATAAGGGTTTCTGCACATGAGCAAATTTAAACATGAAGAAGGGATTGCAATGTTTACAAAACACCCAAACATATATGCTCTGGAAGTCCCCAAAACTAGCGGCTCACACTATTTCAACAGAGTAGATTAACCAATGCTCTAATACCACAGTTGGAATCACAATATTCGAAAATGAATTCAATTGTATATTAAGAATGATGTAAATTGTATATGTATAAATACAATATTGGAACCATTGGATTTAGTGTCCAGGTATCTTCGACATGCATTAACTATCCACAGATTAGGTGGCTAACAAAAATCACAAATTTGAACTCAATAATATACATAATAAAAATACCTTAAATTTTTTTGAAAATAACAAATTTATTTATGCATTAACTATCCACAGATTAGGTGGCTAACAAAAATCACAAATTTGAACTCAATAATATACATAATAAAAATACCTTAAATTTTTTTGAAAATAACAAATTTATTTATGTATTTTTTTTAATAATGAAAAATCACAATTATATTATATCATCTCTGTTGAAAAAACCATAACATAGGCGTTGTCTAACATGACCACAATTTTACAAATTCTTGTGGAACTTCGGCTAGAAAAGTTTCAAGAAATCTAATCCTTGGAGTGTTTGAATTGGGTTTTTGATAGTGGAAATGAATCCAGCACCATCAAAAACCTGCGAGACACCCAAATACTAGGTTTGACAGCGATAACCCAGATTTCCAAAAATTTTCACCAAATTTTCACAAAATCATGTCAAAATTTCCATTATTTTCCGCCCGAAATTGTAACTAGTTAAACTTAAAACATGCCAGGCGCCTTTCATTAAATGCGCTGGCAACGCTTCAGCCAATAGGGAAATCTGCCAGCAGACACCCAAATACTAGGTTTGACAGCGATAACACCAAATTTTCACAAAATCATGTCAAAATTTCCATTATTTTCCACCCGAAATTGTAACTAGTTAAACTTAAAACATCCCGGGCGCCTTTCATTAAATGCGCTGGCAACGCTTCAGCCAATAGGGAAATCTGCCAGCTTTTTGGCTAATCGACGTTCCTAATTTCTTACTGCTTGGCAGGCGTTCAGCTTTTCGCTATCGACATTCTTACTGCTTGGCAGGCGTTCAGCTTTTCGCTATCGACATTCTTACTGCTTGACATGTGTTTGTAGTATGGGTAGGTCTCCTAGCCGTCCGCTGCTGCCACCTCAGCATGAAGTTGTCCGTTATGTGCATGCCTGATAATGACGTGCACGGCTGGTGATGCGACGGTACATGCCAGCTCAGCGCTTTGCCGGCCCCCTCGGCTAAGGACCAAACAGAGCCATTAATAACGCTGCAAGAAATCTCCATAGTTGGATCACGATATTATTTCAATTCATGAACATTTGAGAATGTCGTTGTCCCTTCTTCATGACATATTCTTATTTTGAATTTTAAGGTAAGATTTTTAACATGTGGAGGAGGGCAAATAGAGTTATGTGCCCTATGGATGGACACAACGAATTTGTAATATCTCCACAAAACAATATCGTCTAGTGCAATTTTAAAGGATTCCCATGGTTGGTTGCAAACTCTACCTTTATCTCTTTCTTTAACGTGTGTCAATGTCCTCCCATAAAAAAACAAAGTTGGAATTTTGTACAAATTTTGGTCCTCTAAGTGTTCACCTTCAAACGTGGGGATGTGCAAAGAAGTAATATTGCTTGTTAGGTAAGAAAAATCAAGCTATGGAGAAAAAACATAATGAATGACAAACAAAAATGTATTATGATTGTGCTTAAACCATTAGAGAATTCATACCCTTCGATAAAGTCTCTATCTAACTATTTTCATTTAGATTCTTCCTAGAGGTAGAATCATTATTGAAGACACTGGGATTTCTTATTTTTTTAACTATTTATTGTTTGTTTTATCTTATGAGTAATGTATTTTAATTTTACATGTAAATTTGATTATTCATATTTATGATATGGTACACTGTACTTCTAAAGTTTTTCTCTTTAATGTTTTATAATGGTCTTTTGCACTTTAAATTCTTCACAATAGTCATTTTATTTAAGATGCTTATTTCAATAAGTTTATTTATCCATTAAATTACGAAGTTATGGGTTGTATTCCATTTGCAACTCAATATTGGAGGTCTTTCAACATCATTTAGAATTCAACTTATAACCTGTTTAAATTTATCTTTTAAGTATTTTTAATTTGTAAAGTTATAAGACTTTCAATGCAACATTTTCACTAAGTCTTCAACTTCTAAAAATATGTTGTAATTTATGCTTCTCATTTTCACATGCTTTTGCATGGAGAGAAGTAAGGTTCATTCTATAGCTATGTATATAAATAACAATGAAATAAAACAAAACATACAAATATATATGTAAGCCCAGCATGTAAAAAACAAAACTTAAGGAAAGAATATCGCCCACCACCACACGCACATGGGGAAAACCTCTTAGGTTCCCCCTTCTTGCCTAAAATATCCAAAGGGGGTCGTTTCAATGACCAACCACAATAATAGTTTGTAACCTCAAGGGACTCGATTAAATTTGAATGTGTGACTTTTATGGCCTCCCTATTGGGTACATGTATTAGACAAATGGTTAAATCGATTGACCTAACACTTGTGACTTATATCTAGAGTCCTTGAGGATATAAGCTGCTATTTTGCTTGGTGTATGTTGAGTTGTCCTCCTTCCCCCTCAAGGCGCCTATCTATCTATTTGTATTACATGGAACATTTGTGTGTAGAAATGTTGTAGTGCTTCCTCACATTCCACAAATGATACCCAAGGTAAATATGGTTGGCATACATCATGTATGCTTACAACTCCCAAGGAACCTAAGTGGATTCGACCTTGCGAATTCCTTTTCAATTATGGCTTTGAAGTTGTAGGTCAAACTACTTGATTTAACCCTTGTGATTATTTTTTCCAAGGAAAATCTTGTGTTGAAGCCCCCAAAAAGTTCCATGCATTTCACAAATAGTACCCAGTGTAAACTTACTAGTGTTGGTTACAACCCTAACCCAATAGGAGCATCAAGTGGGGCACAAAATAGAGGAAATTGACATAGATTGACACAAAATCCTCTTGCATGAAGCTTCAACCACTAAACCACTCTATCTATCCCAATATGATATACATAGATACATACATATTTATTGAAGTATACTTTGTGATATTTTCCTCTCTCCCTTAAAATTTCTAGATGAAAAATAGTGCCAAACACCAATTGCAAGAGAAATTGGTAACTCCAACGAAATTGATTGGGTTTGATCCTATGGCCTCCCCATTAGAAACATGGGTTTGGTAGATGATTCAACCATTTATAAAAGTTTAATAAGAAGGAAACTAAAGATGCACTATCTTGGAATTAGATGTGAAAGCCTTAATCTATGAAGTTGCCTTGACAACTAACCCACACAGCTAACCCTCTCACACAGTTTGGATTAAAAAACCATGCATGTAAGCCATGAATAATCTTTAAACTTCCATGGATATTTCGTTAGACAATTCCTCACAATAGATCTGATAATGTTGTATTTAAAAACTGAAATTCTACAAGATTACAATTTTCTTAGATGTCTAGATCTATAGATTTCACTGTAAATAGTGCATGCATGCAAATAAAACTATGCAGAAAATAAAGAACAAAAAATAAAATATCACACACAAATTAGACACAAGATTTTCCCTGGTAAACCCTTTCAGGAGAAAAACCCAGCTTGAAAGTGAGGTCGCTCTGCTCTCTTTTTCTCCTTAGAAATATGGTTGTGAGTACAAAGAAGTATGGTCCCTAGCCTATGGTCTACTAAACTGCATAAATCCTTTATGTGTGCTCTACCTCCTATCTATATTGGTTATTTCTGCTCAACTATGGAACAAATGCACTTGAAAGAATGGAATACCTCTTCCTTTTAGTGGCCTAGTTATAACACATCCTGATAACCTACTAGTGGTTAAGTTTGACTACCTCAACTCTTAATTAGAGTTACAATATAGACTCCTCTAGAGTCTTTTACATCTTAATCATGTAGCTAGCTCCTTTTCCATGAATAATGGGGGCTAATACAACATCCTCCTAAATTATGGGTGTGAAAACAGGAAGGTCAACTTCTGAGTGGCATAACTTTCGCATATAGACTCTAATTGACACGCTTCTTGTGTTTTTGGAAATATTTTTGTGTGTAGAATAAAGTGAAAAGGTGTGGCACTAAAGCGATAAATTTTTACCCCAAAAAAATATTATTTGATGCCTCAAAATGCTCCCATTTAGACTTTGTTTTATCAAACTAGGTCCCATCGGTAAAAATGGTCCCGTGAGCTGATTCCTCCACCTTTTCCACTCTGAATGCATGAATATGGATGAAAAACAATATAATGATCCAATCCAGACCACACCTCCCCATTTTGGGAGGCTTTTGGTCCCTAAACGCTTATAGTGAAAGAGGGGAGGAAATTTTTTATCCACCTTCTCTCTCGTGTACCATTTTTCTTTTCCTAAAAGTTGTCCTTTCAACCCAATCTGCCAGAGGTCATGTTGCCCCTGTCTTGTAGTTTTGGATCTCTTCTACAAAATTGTATCTTATGTCAACTGTGCTTGAGAATCTAGTGCCAAATCCTCCACAGATGATAGGACCTATTCCTACTCTTGGTCTAGCATGGAAGACTCATAGAGTTTCAAATTCTCTACATTCACTGAGTAAATGTGCATATATGGTGGTAAACAGAGGTGATAGGCATTATAACCCACCTTTTCTAGTATCTCAAAGGGACCATACCTTAGAGGCTTCATTTTCTTACCAGGTCCCTACAACCTCTCCTTGTTCAACTGTAGTCATACTTTGTCTCTGACCAAGTTGAATGATTTCTCTATTTTATGCTAATCATGCCTACCCTTATACTTTTCCTGCAAAGTTTGCAATGTCTCTTGTACGTATAGATGGATATCCTTGAGCTTTTCTATAAATGTTTCATCCCTTAGGGCACCTCCTGTAAGGTCTTCCCTCACTCCTCCTTGTTTCCCATATGCAATATCTAAAGGTGAATGTGACAAATATCCAAAACAAGTTTCAAATGGGGATTTTCATGCATAAGTGTGGATTTCTCTATTGTAAGAATGTTGTATATATACCATATTTTTATCCCAAGTATTTGGATGCTTCTGGTTGTATCCCCTTAGAAGTTGCATCAAAGTACCATTGATTATTTCTTTCTACCCATCTATTTGTGGATGGAATGTTGTTTATCTCTTCAACTTCATGTCCGTCTTCTCCCACAATGTACTCCAAATTGGATTGAGAATACCTGTCTTAAACAATGCTACTTGGTATCCCAAATTTCACCCATACCTGTCCAAAGAAACATTTGTTGCTTCTTGCCCACTGATGGTATTTTTATAAGGCATAAAAACAAGCATCTTGTAGAACCTATCAACTACCATGAACAAGTAGTCATGTCCCTTCCTTGTTGTTGGTAAACCTCCCACAAAGTCCATGGAAATGCTTTCCCAAGGACAAGTGGGTATAGGTAAGGGATGATATGGACCATGTTTCCTATTGCTAGGATTGCTTTTACAGCAAAGCATCCATCTTGTTATGAACCTAGCTACCTGCTCTTGTGTCATGGGCCAATACACATTCCTTTGCAATTTGGCCACGATCTTCTTTACACCAAAGTTCCCTGCAACCTTGGAGGCGTGAGCCTCTCTAATCAACTGCAATATCTCACCTTTAGGAACACATAGCTTATCCATCGTGTAGAGTAACCCATCCTGGAGATGGTAGTCAACAATTTTGTCACCATCATGCACATGACTCTTACTTTGCAACTATTGAAACAACTCCTTAAAGTCCTCATCCTCTGAATATGCATCTATATATGCATCATGGGTAAAAGGATCCATTTGCATAAGAGTCCCCAAAGTTCTGATCTTTGATGTGGGAGGCCTTGAAAGCATGCCATCCAACCTTTTTATTATTTCATTCTTATACTTGATCACCAAATGAAACTACTATAGAAAACCCATCCACTTGTAATGCCTAGTTTGTTATATCTTACTCTGTGCCTGTAAGTATTGTAACAACTAGTGATATGTTTGGATTATTGTCTCATTTCTCATCATACAGTGCTTCCATTTCTTCATAGAGTTCCTTATCGTAGGTAGGGTAGTTAAGAACTGCCCCATGAAATACTTTAGAATGGTAGCATACAAGCCTTCCTCCCTGCATCAAGACAACTCCCATAACATATGCACTCGCATTTGTCTCCACTTCAAAGGGTTGTTGCGAATTTGGTAATGCTAGAACTGGTGCTTCACTGATTTTCATCTTTAGCTCCTTGAAAGCCCTTTGCTGACCTTTTCCCCACTTGAAACTCTTGTCACTTGTTGTTATGGTGTGGAGCAGTGTTTCTACCACTAAAAATGAGGCTATGAATTTCCTTAGGTACTATGCTTCCCCAATGAAACTTATGACCTTAGAAACATTAGTAGGCATTGAGCATTTTATTATGGCCTCCATCTTCGCAAGATCTATATTCAACTCTCCTCCACCTATCACATACCCCATATACACCAAAGGACACCATGCAAATTCACACTTCTTGAGATTTTCTATAAATTGGTGCTTCTTTAATGTTTTTAGCACCTACATCAAATGTGAGATGTTCTCCTCCCAGGTAGCGCTGAATACCAGTATATAATCCAAATAGAAAATAATAAATTGACATGTAAAAGGGCACAATGCATCGTTCATCAATATCATAAACATAGTTGGTGCATTACATGGACCAAATGGCATGACTAATCACTCATATAAACCTTGCCTAGACTTGAAAGTAGTCTTCAGGTGTCCTCTTCATTGAATCGAACCTGGTGATATCTAGGCTTTAAGTCCAACTTGGTGAAGTATTTTTCTTATTGCAACTGATCTAGCAGATAATCTATCTTGGGCAAGGGGTATCTTTTCTTGAGCGTGATTTTTTCAACGCCTTGTAATCTATACACATCCACCAAGTCCCATCCTTCTTTGGAAAAATGATGATGGGTGACCCACATGGTGATGTACTCGGTCGAATGACAACCTGTTCCAGTAATTATTACAACTATTTATTCATCTCAGTTGCTTCTATAACAAACTTCCTATACAACCCAATTTTCGGCAATGGGGAGGTTGACAAAAACTAGATCTCATGCTCCTTTTCCCTTTGAGGAAGTAGTCCTTTAGGCTCTTGGAACACATCCCTGTATGCATATATCAACTCTTCCAAGTGTTTTTTTTGTTTCTTAGTACACCCCTCCAAGGATGCCTTGCCTCTTATTGACTCTTCTATAGACTAACTTTCTCTTAAAAACAACAAAACATACTTCTTGCTAGAATTGATCAATTTCTTGGCTTGGTTGGCACTTACAAACAATTTTTTTGACTTGCCTTTGTGCACGTTGATAATGAACAATTTTCCATCCTTGATGAGATGATACTGGTTGGCTCTCCACACGAATATTTCATCTCAAATGTACATGTAGGGACTCCCAAACATGACTCTACATACATCAAGGGGGGCCACATCTAAATCTACTTCATTTATAAAATCAACACTAATAATAAATCTACTTTTGCACTTTTTTGTTACCTTTAGCTCTGCATCCTTATTTACCCATCCCAGTAGATATGGTTTTGGATGATCACGAAACTTCTAGTCCCAACTTCTTGACTAGCTCTGCTGCAATGAGATTCGCCTGTGATCCTAAGTCAAATAGAGCATCAATCTTGGTCTTCTTGACTTGTATCTTTATATGGAAGAGTTTGTCATTTCTTTCTCTTCTTTTTGTTGAAGGCTACTCAAATTCACCTCCTTCTGCACTAACATACATATGATGTTCTCATCCACGTCCGAGCTTCTTTCAACTCGGTTTCTTGAATCAATGGCCATGAGATTATTTTTCTTATTATCTTTCTTTTTTTTCTTCAGGTTTAGCTTTGGATGCAACATCCAAAACTTCTCATTTGTATGGATGTCAATGTTGATGTCATTGGAGTGGTTGCTGGAATATTTGCTCTGATGTACGTTCGCTAACATCTTTTTATCTTACCCCCCTTTTTGCTTCTTCTTACCCTCCCTAGAAGCATATTGTTGCTCCTTCTTCTTTGAGCCACTTGATTGTGCTCTCTTCAGGCCTATGTTCTCTAGGTATTATGCCTATACACAAGCCTTGTCCAATGATTTGGGCTTGAACAACATCATTTGTTTGCGCAGATGGTGGTGTAGACCCCCCAAATACTTGAGGAGTACATCTAGATTCTTTGGAGAGATACCCAACATTATGGCCATCTTTATGAACTCTATGGTGTATTCCTGCATGCTTTGGCTCTGCTTTTGCCTTAAGTAGTGCCACCAGATATATTAGTCCTCTATGTACCCAATAGGGTAAAACTATGAATTAATGATGGTTTTGAAGTCCTCCCACATAATCACTGGAAGCTCTCCCTCCGACCTTAGGGTCTCTATGTGGCTCTCCCACCAAATCAGTGTATGGCCCTCTAATTTTAATTGTGAAAATGAAATCTTTTGTCCTTCCTAAATTTGATGGATGCTAAAATAAGCTTTTAGTTGTGGCAACCAATGATTCAGCTTCAGAGCATTGATCTCATTGTGGTATGGCTTGATATATATTTTTTCTTCCATTTTAAACAAGGACTGTGATTGGTTCATGACACTCGAACTAGGTTGATCTTTTCCAGTGTTATGTGAAATTTTCACGATTGCAGACAAAGGTGAATTCCCTAGATCTTGTGGTATGATCTAGAATAACATAAGATAAAAAGGTTCAAGTTTTCCTTAGAGAAATTAGAAATTGGGAAAGAAGCCTACCTAGAATCTGGAGTAAGCTTTCTCCTCCTCCTTACTTATAAGCTCCAATTCTAGCTCTGAGTGCTATAATTAGAACTAGCACACATGACTAAAACAAGCAAAGGATCCAAAAAATCCACATAGCATGATATAAAATATATATTAAATGAACCAACATGGCACTGAAATACATGAGTGTAAACATAACAAAAAAAATATATGAAAACAAGATACTCTTTGTATTGGCAAATATAGGAGAGAGTTTAGAACCGTAAATAGAAGTTGAATTTTTAGATGTCTCCCCAATTTGATTTGTCCTTCCATTCCACAAAGCACACCTCAAAATCAACCCTAATTCATGAATATGGTGACTCCTTTGGGCTCAAAGCAGTAACATGAGGGTACTATCAATCTCCAAAATCCAACTGAGCCACTATGGGAGGTAGTAAATATATAGGGTAAGAGTGGTAGTTTACAATTTACCATTCTAGGCTTGAGATCCACATATGATGGGAAGATGAGCTTAAAGGATAAGAGAGAAGGTCTCTAATATAGGATAAGATAGGAATTCAAACTCTTTATCCATGGTAAATAGTTAAAACAACCTTAGAATCTTTTGGAAGAGGAAGCTTCAGAGAAATTTTTTTTTTTTCCTGAATTTCTAGAATCAACGCACCTGCAGAAGGGAGAAACATGTGCTGACCAATGCTGGTTCTTAGGTATGCAACATGCGATGAACGTAGATGGCCAAACATGCAATGTGTGTTGGGGATATTTTTGAGAAATTTGTCCATAAACTCAAACTTTTTGTAGAGGTGATGCTTAGGGCATTGTGAAGGGATTACGAAAAAATGTTCAAGAATGTTGATTGATCCGATTTGCAGGCCTTTTGGGCTGATGTGACAAAATGGCATATAATAGATTGCCCCCTAAAGTACAAAGTTAGAAGCAATGGTTGAGGGCTAAAGTGCTTTACGTTGTGACAAGTATAGATCAAGAACAGTTGGTTGAGATCATCATCTATTACAATACATTTTCATCATGATAGCATTGCTGAAGAAGGCATACCCATACTCATCATATAAGCCATATTACATGTACAATGATCAAAATGTTTCATCCACTAATGACAAAGTGTGGACCCATGTTTGGATAATCTTTTGTATGATCATAACCATCATACTCTATGATCTGGTATGAATCCTGAAAGCACAACCTAGATAGATGATGTAAACAAACCAAATTATTTAAATTTAGAAAGAGACACGTGTAAATATTTTGGAGGGAAAAGAAGAAAAACTACTTTTCTAAATTGTATTTTTAGTTTATCTCCTTGTAGGTTTACTCAAATTTCATGTGTAGATACTCATTGGATGCAAAAATAAATTCCACATCCAATGACTACCCATTATGCATACTTCTAAGAAGACCCACATTAACAAAAAATGAAGATACATTAAAAAACATGTTGAACATGTTTTTTTAATGTATCTTCAATTTTTTATCAATGTGGGTCTTCTCAAAAGTATGTATACTGGGTACTCATTGGATGTAGAATTTAATTTGGCATTCAATGAGTGTCTACACTTGAAATTTGATTAAACGTATAAGGATAATCCAAAATATAATTAAAAGAAGTTTTCTTCTTTTCTCTCCACAATTCATAACACTTATTTTATTATTTTAACTATTATTTTATTATTTTTCCTCAGGAGGCCACTTTTTGGCTGAAATTTCCTTTAATGATTGAACTATGTCGAAGATATTCCAAGGGAATTTGAAAAATCAGTAGAGGATCCAAAAAAGTATTGATAAGAGTTGGGAAGGCTGCTGGAAACGGGTTTACAAGAGCAGAATTTGTGAATATGTTAGAATATTTTAAAATTGTTATAATTAGTTCGTTAAGCTCCCAATTAGATACATTACATATGATAAAAAATAAAGGGGAAGTAAAGTTAGCTTTGGATTTTTTTATTTTTTTTTTCCAAAGTGAAGAAGGAAGCACCTATTAATAGAGTGTTCATGTAACGAACAAAGTTTGGTTGCACCCTGATACCAAATGTAACAAACAAAGTTCGTATATACAACAAAATACTCAAAATATTTGAAATACGTAAATATCCATAATATCATAGTAATATATTTATATAAGAATTTTTGAATGTATAGAAGATATGAAATATATATTAATAATTACCAATTATAACTTGTAAATCATTAATTTCATACTCTTTATCGCAAAAAATATTTTCTCTTTCACTAATATTTGGCTCTCGAATTGATATTTGATTCGCCAAATTAATATTGATGTAATTTTTTTGTCTCTAATGTTGATAATGACATTAATCGTTTTGCCTTAGACATTCCCATTTAATATAAATAATATGAAAGCTCCAATTCTAAGACCCTTATGGGAGAATCTTCCATCTTTCATTTCCAAATGATAATCCATTTTTTTCTTTAGAGATTGACTTCATTTTTGTGTTTGTTGATAATTTTGTCAAATGATACTTTGATTAAGGATTTTATATATTCATCATGTGAGTGACCCACTTTGTTATGAAACCAACTCAAAAAATAGAAGAAAAGATAGATCAACGACTTCAAAATCAACCTCTTCGAGGGGGGAACCTCCTTAACATTACACAAATGAACAATTCTTAGATGATACAAATGATAAGACCTCCTTTCTATATATAGGAGTCTAAGGGGTCACAATATAACTAGAGCCGACATAACAATAATATTGTAAAGGCACAACAATAAATATAGTGAGCTTCTATGGGGCACAATAATAACAATATGGGGACTAAATGGCCACAATAATATAATAAAGGGGTTGCACTAATAACAATAAAGGGATACATTAGTAGTATAGGGTCCTAACATGCCCCTCTCCTTCAAAAAATGTTGTCCTCAACGCTTGAGTAGTTTTGGATGGTTCTGTATAAAATTATCATCCTCCCTTGTGAAATCTTCAGCAGGTAAGTTCTTCCACTTGATGAGATACTCTGAGATTGATTGATTTCATAGTTGTTGGGTTCTTTTTTACATAAATGCTTCAAGTTACACTATGATTTTTCCTTCCTCATCAAGTTCTGACAATATTGTTTAAACTGGGAGCTTGTCACTTATAACCTTCTTTAAGCTTGAAACATGGAAAACTAGGTGCACTAGGGAAGATGCAGGAAACTCCAATTTGTATGCCATAGTACCAATCTTTTGCAACACCTTGTAAGGAACATAGTACTTTGGTGATAATTTATTATCCTTCTTAGTTTGCTTGAGGGACATTTGTTTTTATGGTTGTAGTCGTAGAAATACCTAGTCGCATATATCAAAACTTCTTTCACTATGATGTTGATCTGCCTCTTGTTTTATTTGATTTTGCACACAAAAGTGAAGATATCCTTTAAAAGTTGCAAAACTTATTGTTGATGCTTGATGTGATCTTCCATTGCTTGAACCTTAGAATTTTCTCTTAAAGATGATGTGATGGATGGTGTATGATATCCATAAAGTGCCATAAATGGGGTCATTTTTGTTGAAGCGTTATACCACCATTCAACCAGAGGTAACCACTTGACTCATTGTGTTTGTTTATCAGATACAAGGCAACAAATATATCCTTCCAAACATTTGTTCACTATCTCCATTTGTCCATCTATCTTAAGAGTTTGAGGAGTGGTAATTCCTACCAAAGCACTAGAAGATATGGTCAGATTCATTACTTTTTTTTGGGGGGGGGGGGGGGGTTGATTCTAGTTGTGTATCCTCTTCTTTTGACGTTTCTTAATCCTTTTCTTCCTCCTCTTCAAAATATATGTAAAATAGTTTCTTCTCAACACACTTATGGCCTTTAGTGTATTTGCTATCACAACTAACAAAGCCCTTTTTCTCCTTTTCTTCCAATTTTTTGTGGTGTCACCTTGTAGGTTGTGGAAGCTAGGATTAAAAAACACTTCCATATTTATAGTTGTGAGTGGTAGGATTCCTTATTGCCATAATTTTTCTTTCCAACCTGAATGCCTTCTCCAATGAATCAGGTTTCCCAAGACGAACCTCATGTTGAATGTTATCATTTAAAGTCCCTATGAGACATTCAATCCTCTGCTTCTCTGGAATATCATTTACCCTTATATTCAATTTTTGGAAGTCCTCAATGTGCTCTTCCATTGAACCCTTTTGTTTGAGATTTATCAATTGGCTAAAGAAGGTGTTTCTCTTTGTATCCTCATAATGAGCTATCATTTCCTCCATGAAAATGGACCAGGTGACAAGTGGTTTGCAAGAACAAATCCCTCCATACCATATAAACTAATTTGGTTATAAATATAAATATACAATACAAACCTTTTGTAATAGCTACACATCATGTAGATTAAAATATTTCTCCATTTTTAGTATCCAAGTTACTAGATCCTTGCCATCAAACTTCTTCATATCTCTTTTTCTTCCTTTAGGAGCTCAATATTGAAGCCACTGTAAATCTATAATTACAGATCTTCAAGTTCTAAAATTTCGTCCTATGATATCCCTATGAGTCCTCTTTCCAACCCCATAGGTCGTATCGATATTGGATTCTTCAAGAAATAGTTATGACCAATATATCACAATGACCTGATTATAGATTGGTTCAGTAGAGTGAACTTGTATGAAGTGCCATGTGTCACTGTTTCAACCTTAGGACCTAAAACCAATACCCAAAAATATACAACCCGTCCTCTTTTTTCACTTTTTACAAAATTTAAATCCGATGCTCAGAGAGAAAGTTATGACTATTTTCCCAAAGCTACCTGTTTGAGATGGAGTTTGGGATCCTGAAAAAATCCTAACTTCCTCGGTCCGTATCTCTGAAAATATAGCGAGAAATTATATGAAATTTGGCCATGACATTCATCATGATTTCGTTTCAAATTTATTTATTTTTCCATCTTCTAAAGCTTTGTGAAAAAACATTATAGTGAAAATGTCACAATGATATGTTTGAAGAAGCGAAACCCTAGAATCCAAAGCTCTGATACCAAATGTTGTGCAACTAGCTCACAAAATAGAAGAAAAGATAAATCAATGACTTCAAAATTAGCCTCTTCAAAGGGGGAGACTCCTTTATATTACACAAATTGATCCAAGATATTTTGCTTATAGATTTATTAAAGAATTACATGTAGGTTTTAACCCCGTACAAAAATTTCCTGCATACGAATTCTAAATCACATGAAAAATAAAAAAATGCGAGAGCATAACACATAAAACACATATACACAGAGATTTCCCATTGGATCCCAAAACTGGGACTACCAGCGTGATTTTTCATTATGTTCCTTTCAATGTTACAATACATATTTATACATGCCGAAGCATCCAATACCATATAAAATACATTACCTAATCCATAGTATATTTATTCTTAATTATTATAATTGGAATATTAATAATTATAATAAAATAAATTATTAAATTATTTGTGTTAATTTAAATTGATTTGTATATTTCTTTAGATATTTATTAGATAGACGATTTAACCAACTTCTAAGAATAATAATTAAAATAGATATTGATTAATTAACTATTATAAATTACCAACAATATGACAATTTAATTTTAATTTCTAAAGGATATATTTGGTTTTTATAGGGTGGAATTCATTTTTAACAACCTAATAGTATTTATAATTAATTTATTTTAATTCCTTAGTTTTCCTTAATTTTCTTAATATTATATACATTCGATATAAAAATGTGAACCATTATATGTATTAATAAATTACCTAACCCATAGTATATTTATCTTAATTATTATTTGAAATAACAATTATATAATTAATAATTTTAATTTATTTTCGTTAATTTAATTGATTATTTTTTTCTTAAACCCAATATGAGAGTGTTGTGTTATATCTTATATATTTATTAATAGACGATTATATTTGGTTAAATATATATATGAATTACTAACCTGCAGGAGGCTTTTTACCTAATTTAACTAACTTCTAAGAATAATAATTAAATATATAGCAAAAATAATTATTATTGGGCTAAGGTCATAGTCAAAATTAGCCGTTGTTAATCTAGTTGTTGGAGTCTCTGCCCTTACTATTTAACTAGCTAATCTGGATTGGTTATTCAACTTGTCCTGACGATGAACCACACTGGTTGGTTCGAAACACGTCGACAAAAGAATTTTTTATGTGATTTTGCCGAAGATTTCTAAACAATGTTATGGATTACAGAAGTCTAAATTCCTTAATAATCTCCCACATGTTGTTTTCTTCCCACAGGGGGCCACAGGAGGGCTTAGTCATTTTTCCAGCCCTGAAACACCTATTGTTTCTCTACACCAAGATAACTTTTCAGAGCTAACATATTTTGTCAATGCATCTACAGTATTCTTCAAAGTGTCCACCTTTACCAGCAACACCTTTTTGTCTTCTATCATATCCCTCACAAAGTGATACTGAACATCAATGTGCTTTGTCTTTGAATGATAAGCAGGGTTCTTTGCCAAGAAAATTGCACTTTGGCTGTCACAGTCTATCCTTATAGCTCCCTGTACTAACCCCATACTTGAACACCATCTTTGCAACCAAACTGCTTCCTTGCTTGCATGAGTGGCTGCCATGTATTCTGCCTCTGTAGTTGATAGTGCCACTACAGATTGTTTCTTACTCATCCAACTGACTGCACCTCCAAATAGGTTATACACATACCCACTTGTAGATCTTCTCTGATCCAGATCTCTAGTCGAGTCTGCATCAACAAAGCCATGAATATCCAACACTATGTCCAATCCTGGTCTTCCTTGGTAGCACAAACCATAATCACTAGTGCCACGCAAATACTTGAAAACCTGCTTCACTGCTGTCCAGTGCTCCTTCCCTAGTTTTGACATAAACCTGCTCAATATTCCCACTGCATGTGCAATGTATGGTCTAGTACAGACCATGGCGTACATCAAGCTACCGACTGCACTTCCATATGGAACACGGGACATGTCCTCTTCCTCTTCTTGTGTCTTGGGACATTGTTCAGTAGATAACCTCACACCTACAG
>APFE030992374.1:74400-107283 GCA_000404065.3 Pinus taeda | reverse complement strand
GCTTCCCCTGATACATTCAACAATACTGAATCTGAGACACACAATCGTATTGTGCTCTTTGCCTTCCAATCCAACTTCTTCCATTCTTCATCGGTCACTCCTGTTGGTTTAGTACCGGGATCTACCGTGATCCACTGATATTTATCCACCAACAGATCCTCCATCTTGAGTTTCCACAACTCAAAACTCTGACCATTGAACTTCTCAATATCTATCTTTCCGCTGCTCACCATCTTCTTTCACCACCAGAATCGATCTCGCATATCTCCCACTGAACAGGGTCTAACATAGGCCCGAGTGAAACCCCTCAGCAACAAAGGCGTCCCCTTGAAGCCAAAACAGCTCCGATACCAAATGTAGGTTTTAACCCCATACAAAAATTTCCTGCATACGAATTATAAATCACATGAAAAATAAAAAATGCAAGAGCATAACACATAAAACACATATACACAGAAATTTCCCACTGGATCCCAAAATCGGGACTACCAGCTTGATTTTTCATTATGTTCCTTTCAATGTTACAATACATATTTATACATGCCGAAGCATCCAATACCATGGACCGAAAAAACCATTGCATCCAAAACCATGGACTGAAAACCATCGCGTCCAAAAAACATGTGCAAAAATCATGCACAAAACCATAGGTGGGTCCGCCCACCCTAACATAAGGTCCAAAATGTTATGTAAAAAAAATTAGTTAACTTAGGTTATTATTTAATTTTAATTTTAATTAGACGAAAGGGCCCGATCATAAGATCATGCCCTTTCCCAAAGGGTGCCCATGGCGGTATATAAGCCAGGCAACCCATTGTAAATCATCATCTGTAATTTTCATCTCTTTTAATAAAATATTTATATATTTATTCTGCGTTCTAGCATTTTCTGTTCCACTGGTATCAGAGCAAGACGAGACTGGAAACATCGTGGAACGACTCACTGTCGCTCACAGTCGCACATCCTCATCTGCCGCACTAGGTCCACTGCTTAGTCGTCAAATCTGCTTCGTGGGTCGCTACACAAGCCGTCCACTATTGCCGCCCAACAGGCATCGACGAGCCGCCATAACCGATTGTTCGTTGCAGCAACAAAACACTACCTCCATCACCAACAACGCCTCACCACAAGTTGTCTTCCGACACTGCTTGCCTTTGTTTCTCCCGCCCCTCGTGGACTCCAGCACACCCACGCCCATCACTAACTCCGCCACCACCGCATTGCACTGAACTGCAAATTCCGCTGTCCCTGTCCGCTGTCTATCCGCTGCAACACCGTGTCCCTGTTGCTCACGTCCGCTGTCCATCTGCCTTGTTTAACCGCTGTTACCGTCCGCATCCTTCTATTTCCGTGGCTGCCGTGTTATTTGCCACATCTGCTGCCAATCAACGTGGTCGTTGACTCTCAAGCAGTCGTTTCATTTCCATTAAGTAGCATAAATAAAAATTCAACATTACATTCTCATATATATGTATAATTAGTAATTACATACTAAATAGTTATATATAATAACAGGATTATTAATAAATATAAGCGTACATCTACTTTATATGATAAGTATAGACTTAACTCATTATATAGTATAGTGCTTAATATTTTATAATAATATAGTATATATATATATATAGATATATATATATACTTATAATTTAATTAATTAAATAAAATTTTTATTAAGTTAAAAAATTATTATATATATATATTTATAAAAGCTAATTTAATTAATTAAAATATTATATAATAGTTAATTAATCTAATCTATTTTAATTAATTAAAATTTATATATATAAATTTTATTTTTGCTAAAAAAAAAGAGGAAAAACATTTTAGTTGGCAAATAAATACATGCCCCCGCAAACCTGCTCAATGTCGACAATGACAATGGCGGATTTTCGAAAAAGGTTGTTGGATGCAGAGCAAAAGATAAATAATAACCACGACAAGGTCAGTAAAAGATTAAATGAAGTCGAGAGCAAGCTTGGGGAGCAAGCAGACAAAATCAAAAATCTTGAAGATACGACAAATTGAATAGAGATAAAGATGGAAAGTCAACATGTCCAAACAGGAGTAAACTTCAGAGAAGTCTTAAAAATGCTGAAAAGTCTGTGTAAAAGGTCGAATTGTACACCCGAACAACTACTAAAAGAAGGTGAAGAGAATCAAGAACACATCTCGTCAGATTCAACTAAATCCACAGAATTTCATGACAAAGTTGAATCCCCAAAAAAATCAGCGACACCCCACCAAGAAGCAAGTAACATAGCCTTTACAAACAAGCAACTCTGGGATAACTTTACCAGTCAACACCCTTTTTTCGCTCAACCAGTAGCAACATACCAGCGACGGGCAAAAGTCGAGATGCCTAAATTCGATGGAAATGAAAAAAACAATGTTGCATGGATAAATAACGCAGAAGAATACTTTGAGATATATGACATCACTGACGATGACGAAAAACTCAGACATGCATCCATGAAAATGGAGGGAGAAGCATATAACTGGTATATGTGGTGGAAAAAGACCACACACATCATTAGCTGGAGAAAATTTAAAGATACATTCTTCAAAAGATTCCAAGGTGTAAAGGAAGAAGAATTCTTTTCAAAACTCATCAAAATCCGACAAAAAGGAAGTGTGGAATCTGGATGAATACACTCAAGAATGGGAGACCTTAGTAACACGAGTACCTGGGTTATCAGAATCTCGTCTAATTCAATCATACGTTTCAGGACTTAAATCCCATTTACAAGCAGAACTTGAGATGCATGACATTACATCTATAGAAGTAGCAAGACGAAAAGCAAAAACAACGGAAAAGAAATCCGAACCAATATTTTGGTCAACAACGGAAAAAGCTTATGCAAGACGAAGGATACCCCAGTATGTGGACTCAAATAATACAAGATATGTTCCACCACATCGTCGTGAAGATGAAAAATCTAATGTGGAAATGCAAAGGATAAAAGAGGGTAAGTGTAAGCGTTGTGGTGAGAAATGGGACCCCAAACATAGATGTGCTAAAGGAAAAGAACCAAAGAACCTATATAATTGTGAAGCAACCAATGATTCAAACAATGAAGATTATGACATAGAAGAAACAGAAGATGCCCTAGAGTTCTCACCAGAATTAGATGACGGAAGTACTCCGCAAGTGTCATTATCAGCCATGACAGGTATATCACAACCTCAGACCTTGAAGTTAAAAGGACACATAAAGAAGAACAACGTAGTGGTTCTCATCGACTCTGGAAGCACACACAATTTTCTAGATACGAATATGGCTAAGAAACTCAATATGTTTTCATTTCCCTTACCAAACATGAAAGTGATGATAGCTAATGGTAAGAAGATTGAAAAGGTAGGAAAATGCCATAAAGTCAATTTGCATATTCAAGACTTTAAATTAGAGTCTCCGTTCTTCACGGTACCATTAGGAGGAGTAGATGTAGTCTTAGGCATCAAATGGCTACGAACTTTAGGTACTTATGCCGCCAACCATCAATTACAATTTATAAAATTCAAATGGGGAGGTCAGAAGTACAAACTACATGGATTCCAAGCACCAGAAAATCATGATGTATCATCATCTCGGATGATGAAGCTGAGTCGAAAAAGAACACCTACTTATGCAGTACAATGTCATCAATTAGAAATGTTATCTGCAAATGTGACCAAAGAAGAATCACTAGAGATATAAGATCTGATTCGGAAGCATGAAAAAGTATTTCAAGACCTACCTATGAAGATGCCACCTAATAGGGAAATTGAGCATACAATAGAAGTCAAGGCAAGATCAGACCCTGTCAACATTAAGCCATACCGATATCCACATCACCAAAAAACGAAACTTGAGAGATTAATCCAAGACCTTTTAAAATGTGCAACCTTGATCATCTTAGAATATCTGATCAAGTGGAAGGACTTACCTGAAGAAGACGCTTTCTGGGAGAATGAATCATTCTTCAACAACATCCGTCGTTACTTATGCTTTGAGGACAAAGCATTCTTTCGAGAGGAAGGCAATGTTATGTAAAAAAAAATAGTTAACTTAGGTTATTATTTAATTTTAATTTTAATTAGACGAAAGGGCACGATCATAAGATCATGCCCTTTCCCAAAGGGTGCCCATGGCGGTATATAAGTCAGGCAACCCATTGTAAATCATCATCTGTAATTTTCATCTATTTTAATAAAATATTTATATATTTATTCTGCGTTCTAACATTTTCTATTCCACAAAACCAAAATTTTCCGAGGCGCTGACCCGGACCCCATAAAGTGGGGTTACGGGTACCCCTCAAACCCCGTGTTAACTATGTGGAAAGAATATAACACAACCCAACGTTACATGCATAAATTGTAGCTTAACATAGAAAACTTAATGTGCACATGAGATAAGAGGAGAAACACATAAAGCATGAAAGAAGACAACAAGACTTGATAACGGAGTTCATCTGACTTGGACTACGTCTTCGGGCCTTGCTCGATCAATGGGGAGGCCTTCATTCATTAAGTGGCATGAGAAAGAAGACTACAAGCATCAGTTACAAAAAAGGAGTTTTATACCTACATACTGAAAAATGGCTGAAAAATGCAGAACTATGATAGAGAATTGGATAGTGCCATTGCATTCGTAGCATCGAGAAATACTGAAACCATATAAAATTTGTCAAAATTTGACAAAGTGAAAATTCGGCCCTCCTGCAAAAATCTGCCTCGAATTTTTGTTCCCTCCTCTACCCTAGGTGCATTGATGAATTGAGTGTTAAATAAAACATGGTGACAGAATTCTCAATAAGTCAATTGTGGCGTAGTTGTTTTGAGATCCGGTTGATACTGAGGAGGTCGGGCGACCAAACCCCACCTCCTCCTTTTTTTACATAACAAATTTCTTAAAATAAAAAATAGGTTGGGATGGGCCCGCCTTGGGCGGCTTTCCCAACTTACCTACCTTGACCCACATTCCTTTTTTAAGTGGCTGGGTCCGCGCCCCAAGGGACAACCCATGTTTAATATGACAGTGGTATTCGTTTTGGTGGTTGGGTTCGTGCCCCAAGGCTGACCCACCACCTTAATGGTTGCATACCATTACGTGGTTTCATAGTGTGGGGGAGGGACGAGTGATTGTGGCTCACCCCTCCATTACCAACTACATTGAGTGATTGGAGTGCCGGGGTTGGTGGCCCACCACCCTTTTTTTAATATTCTTTTATTTTAAAAAACAACCACATGACCATTTTTGAAAATCCGGATTTCGACTGAAGGAGTCTTTTTAACCAGGCGATAATTTCACTTGGAATATGGCCAGAGTTGGCCAGATTCCATCCGCTAGAAAGGTCCAAATTGTGTTTCCATAAATCTTGCCCAGTCAACAAAATTCAACCGAACTTTGAATACCTCTATCTCCTTCATCCGGACTCGGATTGGAGTGTCATTCACACTGTTTAAATCAGGGCGACAAGCACTTCAATCTAATGTCAAGTTAATTGTCTTTCTGCCACTTTGAATTTTGAGTCTTTTCCATGCCACTGGTGTCTGGAGATCCACCTGGATCAATCCTCCCCATTGAGGAGCCTTTGGATTGCCAAAAGCTTTATCAGTCAATTGGCAAGTGAGGGAATTGTTCCCTCACTATTTCTTCTTCTAGCCATTTTGCCTTGCTAGGGTCCATCCCCTTGAAACCAACTCGAAGGTATTCCACATCTCCCCACTGTGAAGTCCTAGTCCTTTTGTCAAGGATTATTTCCTCAGGTAACTCATCGAGATACTCTGGTGCAAAGTCATCAACTGTAGGAATTGTGCCCACCTCTTTGGTGTCCATAATCAATGGTGGCTCATACAGCTTTAAGTTTTCCACATTCACTACGGAGTACATTTACATATATATTAGCAAATCAAGACAGAAGGCATTGTTTCCAATCTTCTCCAAGATGGTGAATGGACCATACTGCATTGGTCACAACTTCTTCCCTTCTCCCTTCATCCTGTCCTTGCGACATGGCACCACACTTTGTCACCCACTTGAAATTGATGGTCGACTTGGTGTTTGTCATGTCAAGCCTTGTACCGGGCTTGACTTTTCTCCAATTTCTCCTATACTACTTGGTGAATCAATTGGATTTGTTGAATGAATCGTTGTGCTTTGTCCCTGTCATCATGTCTACTAGAGTCATCTTCCCTTCCAAAGACCATATCAAAAGGATCTTTTGGTAGGTAGCCAAAACATGTCTCAAATGGTGAATGATGCATAGATGAGTGCATTGCTCAATTGTCGGAATGTTTCACATATGAAAGATGCTCATCCCACAACTTAGGATATTTCCCACAATAGCGTCGCAACAAGTGTATCACGGTGCAATTGACAACCTTTGTCTATCCATTAGTCTGTGGATGGAATGTCATGCTTCTTTTCAACTTGGTGTCCATCATCTTCCATAAGCCGATCCAAAACTCTCTAAGAAAGCAAGAGTCCCGATCTAACAAAATCGATGTGGGAAACCCAAAATAGACCCAAACATGTTGAAAGAAAAGATATGTAGTATGCTTTGTAATGATCTACTTTTTACAAGGTATTAAAATACACATCTTACTAAAACGGTCAACAACGACATACAAATAGTCGTGAATTTTTCTAGACAAAGGCAAACCTCCTACGAAATCCATCGACACACTTTCCCATGGACGACTCGAAATAGGGAGTGGTGTGTAGAGCCCGAGTTTTCTATTAGAGGGCTTTGAAACAGAACACGTCACACATCCCTTTACATAGTGAGTCACAATGTTCTTCATTGGAGGCCAAAAAAAATTCTTTGTACATGACAGTTTTTTAAATACCAAAATGACCAGACACATGGGAGGTGTGGGTAACCCAAATTACATGTACCCTTTCTCCTATGGGTATACACAATTTTTCGAGGTGATACAAAAATTTCCCCTCTAAGTGGTAGTTGTCCACCTGTGAACCATGGGTTAGTTTTGCATAAATCTCCTTACAGTCATCATCATTGGCATATTGTTCATCGTAGCTTTCAAAAGTTAACAAAGCATTATGCAAAATAACAGAAGCAGAAACAGGAGGGTGAGATAGCATATCAGCCACTTTGTTGCTAGTGCCCTTCTTATACTTTATTACCAGATGAAATTGTTGAAGAAAACCCATCCACCTGAAATGATGAGATTGTTGCAACTTGGTTTGTGATTGAAGATACTACAAGGGCTGATGATCTATATGGATGATGGTCTCCTTGCTGATTAGGTAGTGTTTCCACTTTTTCGCACTCTAGACCAAGGCATATAACTCCTTGTCATAAGTGGGATAGTTTATCACAGCCTGAGAGAACTTCTCTGAATGGTAACGTATCGATTTCTTTTGCTGCATCAGTACAGCTGCCATGGCATATCCGCTGGCGTCTGTCTCGATCTCGAATGGCTGTTGGAGATTTGGTAAGGTTTAGGCTGGTGCGGTGCTAATATTTTATTTCAATGTTTCAAAGGACCTCTACTGCTTTCCTCCCCATTGAAAGACTTACTTTACATTTTTCAATGCGTGTAAAGGTGTTGCAATAATAGAGAAATTGGCAATAAATCTCCTCCAATACTGTACTGCACCCAAAAAGCTGCGAACCTTGGTTACACTTGTAGGCTTAGGCCAATTTACAATTGCTTCAACTTTAGAAGGATCAATTTTTAGCTACCCATGACCAACAATATGACCTAGGTAAACCAAAGAGGTTTTCCCAAACTCACACTCTGACAATTTTACATAGAGTTTTTTCTTTTTTTCAATACATCAAACACTTTCTTCACATGGCATACATGTTCCCTCCAACTTTTACTAAAGATAAGAATATAATATAGATATACAAGAACAAATTCATCAATGAAAGGCCTAAAGAGATCATTCATGACCCTCATGAAAGTGGTTGGAGCGTTGCAAATTCCGAATGGCATCACCATCCATTCGAACAACCTCTGTTTGGTCTTGAAGGTGGTTTTCCACACATCTTGCTCTGCAATTTGGACCTGGTGATAACCACTACGCAAATCCATTTTGGTGAAATAGATAGCATCCCTTAACTGATCTGGTAAGTCATCAATGTGGGGAAGAGGGTAACGATTTTTCACTGTGATTTTGTTTAGTGCTTGATAATCCACGCACATCCTCCATGTACCATCTTTCTTCGACACTAAGACAATCGGTGAGCCGCATGGAAAAGTGCTTGGTCTGATGACCCCTTGGTTCAATAGTTCCTGCACTTGCTTTTTGATCTCCTCCATCTCAATGGTCGACATCCTGTACATGCCAATATTCGGTAAAGGAGCGTCATGCTGCAAATGGATCTCATGTTGGATTTCCCTCTTCGAAGGTAATCCCTTGGTTCTTGAAACTTCTCATCATAGTTAGAAATTAATTCACATAATTCCTTTTTATGCACATGATCAAAACCCTAGAAAGTATCAGATAATTATTCATCTTTCCCCTTACAACCATAAGCATGCAACCCTTACTGGAATTCACCAACCTCTTCATTTACCCTGCACTTACAAGGCTGGCGTTGATTTTAGTTTGATGAGCCCTTACGATATATTCTACCCCATCTTTTGTGATTTGGTATTTGTTTTCATGACGGAAGAAGATTTCCTTTCTATCATATAGATATGGACTCCCATGCCACAAATATCCAATGGTATCACGTCAAGTTTTACCTCATCCACTAACTTAGAAGCAATCACAAATTTAACCTTGCATTGCTTAGTTAAATTCAGTTTTACTTTATCATGTATCCATCCAAGTGGGTAAGGTTTTGGATGTGGTTTGGTTTCTAAGCCTAGCTTCTTTACCAAGGACTCTAAAATTAAATTTGCTTGGGATCCGGTATCAAATAGAATTTCCACTTTTGTATGATTTATGATCACTCTAATATGAAATAACTCAATTCTCTTTCGCTCATTAGGAAGAGACTCGTCTATTAAACTAGTGCCTTCATGTGATTCGGAATTAACATGAGGTGTAAGAGTACCTTTTGTTCATGCTGTTGTGATCAATGCTTCATCTCCCGAATCGGATCCAAGGTCTTGCTGCAAAGTTGCCACCGTCTTCTGCTTGCCTTTTCCTCCATACTTCTTTGGTTTCTTTTCTTGGTACATTTTACAACAATGATCATTGTCATGACCTTCCTTTTTGTAGTGAGTGCAATAAGGTATTTCTCCTTCATCTTTCTTGGTTGATGCCATCCTCTTCTCCTTTCCTTTTCCTTTCACTTTGCGTTTGCCATTTGGAGGTTTGAAAGGTGGTTTCTTGAAATGATCATCTCTTTCATTTTTGCCCCTGTTCTCAAGATGGATGGCCTTTACACTAGCCGAGTCAATAGTTGTTGGTTCAAACAATAATAATGAATGTCTAAGGTAACTATGTAATGATCCAATATACTTAGTTACTACTTTAGGTGAGTCAAGTGCAATGCCCAAATTAAGTGCTTATTTTCTAAATTCCTCTGTAAAGCTTTGAACATCCTGACCTCTGCCTCACCTTAAGTATTGCCAATCCATTAAAGCTTTTTGTTTATAACCCAAGGGATAAAATTGTTCCTTTAATGCAGAAATGAAACTAGGCCATGAGGAAAGAAGATTATCCACACTCTTACTGCTTCGCAATTTGCTTTCCCACCATACGAGAGTGATGCTACTCAGTCGAAGAGAGGCCAACTGAATATTTGCCTCGTCCTCTTCGATCTGTTGAATCCTGCAGTAGATTTCAATATGCCTAATCCAGTTATTAAGCTTTTCTGCATTACTTTCACCGTTAAACATGGGAAGATCAAATTTGACATCTAATTTGAAGAAAGGTTTCTTAGATGCATCCCTTAAATTTCTATGATGATGGTGATGAGAGGAAGAAGAACTTTCACTTGTGGAAGGAGAAGGAGGGGGTTCTTCTTCACCATTTCCATGCACTGATCCTTGTTCTTCTAGATTTCTCTCTTCTGCTTTCTCCATCCTTGAAAGCAACTGACCGACATTTTCTGCCATTGTATAGAACATTTTACAGAAATTGCATTCCTCTTCATGATGTGCCTCTTCATCTGCCATGTTTCTCCTTCGATGTGCACGTCCCGCTTTGGGATCGAAATACTTTAGTTTCCATTCGCCTCTTCAAAGCATGTTTCTTGTTAGCATACAAACATGCAATTCACATTTAAAAAGACCTGCTCTTGATACCACTTGATCCAAGATCTTTTGCTTATAGATGTATTAAAGAATTGCATGCATAAATTGTAGCTTAACATAGAAAACTTAATGTGTACATGAGACAAGAGGAGAAACACATAAAGCATGAAAGAAGACAACAAGACTTAATAACGGAGTTTGTCCGACTTGGACTACGTCTCTGGGCCCTACTTGATCAATGGGGAGGCCTTCATTCATTAAGTGGCAGGAGAAAGAAGAGTACAAGCATCAGTTACAAAAAAGGAGTTTTATACCTCCATACTGAAAAATGGCCAAAAAATGCAGAACTTTGATGGAGAAACGGACAACGCCATTGCATTCGTGGCATCGAGAAATGATGAAACCATATAAAATTTGTAGAATTGAGGCTTCTGTGATCAATCATTTTTATAATAAGAGCTTCAGCGTAAATCACATGATAAAGACCTTTGTCGACGCGTTTCGAACCAACCAGTGTGGTTCATCGTCAGGACAAGATGAAGAAGCAGATCCAGCCTAGCAATTTAAATAGTCAGAGCAGAGATTCCAACGGCTAATTTAACAACTAATATTGCATAATAGACCCAAGTCAAAATTAATATAATATTATTATTGTTATACTTAATATTATTATAAAATTTGTCAAAATCTGATAAAGTGAAAATTCAGCCCATTTGCAAATCTGCCTCGAACTGCGTGTGCTCCCTCCTCTACCCTGGACGAACTAATGAATTGAGTGTTGAATAAAAAATGGTGGTAAACTTCTCAATAAGTTAGTTGTGGTGTAGTTGGTTTGAGATCCAGTTTATATGAAGGAGGTCGGGTGTTCAAACCCTGCCTCCTCCTTTTTTTACATAACGAATTTCTTAAAATAAAAAAGAGGTTGCGCTGGGCCCGCCTTGGGCGACCTGCCCACCTTACCTACCTCGGTCCGCATTCCTTTTTTAAGTGGTTGGGTTTGCGCCCCAAGGGTTGGCCCACATGGTGGTCTTCGTTTTGGTGGTTGGGTCCGTGCCCCAAGGTCGGCCTACCACCTTAATGGCTGCATACCGTTACGTGGTTTTGTAGTGTGGGGGAGGGGCCGACGGTCGTGGCCTGCCCCTCCATTAACAACTACATTGAATGGTTGGAGTGGCGGGGTTGGTGGCCTGCCACCCTTCCTTTTAATATCTTTTTGTTTTAAAAAAACCACATGACCAATTTTGAAAATTCAGATTTGACCAAAGGAGTCTTTTTAACCATGCGACAATTTCGCCCAAAATCTGGCCGGAGTTGGCCGAATTCCGTCTACTGAAAAAGTCCAAATTGTGTCTCTATTAATCCTGTTAGTCAGCAAAAGTCAATCGAACTTTGACTACCTCTATCTCCTTCATCCGGACTCGGATTGGTGTGTCGTTCGCACCATTGGAATCAGGGTGACGAGCACTTCGATCTGATGTCAAGTTAATTGTCTTTCCACCATTTTGAATTTTGAGTCTTTTCCATGCCACTGATGTCTGGAGATCCACCTGTATCACAAATGAACAATTCTTAGATGATACAAATGACAAGAATTCCTTTCTATACATAGGAATCTAAGGGGTCATAATATAATCAAAACCGTCATAACAATAATATTGTAAGGGCGCGAAAATAACAATAGTGGGCTTCTATGGGGCACAATAATAACAATATGGAGACTACAAGGGCACACTAATACAATAAGGGGGTTGCACTAATAATAATAAGGGGCTACATTAGTAGAATAAGGTCTTATTTTTTTTGTCGCTAATGTTGATAATGACATTAATCGTTTTTCCTTGGACATTCCCCTTTAATATAAATAATCTAAAATCTCCGATTGTAAGGCCCTTATAGGAGAATCTTCCTTCTTTCATTTCCAAATGATAATCCATTTTTTTCTTTTCTTTAGAGATTGACTTTATTGTTACATTTGTCGATAATTTCCTAAAGAGTTTGTAGGTTCATCATGAGAGTGACCCACTTCTTCAAAATATAAAAATTTCTTTTTTAATGGACTTTGAATACCATTATGAATTCCTTTAATAATTCCACTTATATATATTTGAATTTTTCTTCTAATCTTATATAAAAAGATGCTAAAAAATGAGCAATAAAAATATTCTCTCTAATTTTTTCCAAGTAATCTTCTCGAGATATATACATATTGATATATATGTATGCAGTAGTTGCTACCATCTGATAGCAAGTCGCTGCTGAACGGGTCACCCACCTTCCGTTGCCGCATCCCCAACTACCTTCTACACCCGTAGCGCCCTTCTCTGCCACCATTGTTGGGCCACCGACGCTCAACATATTATACACTGGCACACACACCTTGTACCAATTGTCCACTTGGGTGTCATTCTATCTAGCCATACAACACTATAGCCATCACTGTCGTGACACCATTTTGTTGCTACTCTTCCATACATATTTCTTGTTGCCAGCATTGCTATTGTACAAATCGATTGAATACTCCAAGAATATTACCAAAAAAAACGAAAGCATTGAAATAATCGAATTCAGCATGGAGACAATTAATTAATTATTATGGGTTTTAAAATTACCTTGGTGCTAATGAAACCGTAGGAACCATGAACCGCTAATGGAGGTTGAAGTGTTAATGCTTGCAAAGCCACTCAACTAAGGAGTTGTCGAATAGGGAAGAGAATAGGTTTGCGTCTTTCAAGACCATATCTCTGATCTCTTCCACATTACCAAGTGGAACGCAATGATCATCTTTTCTCATAATACGGTGATAGGAAGTTCAATGGTAAGTTTCCGGGGTGTAATTTGCGAGATGAGGGTTCAAATTTTATTGAGTATATATATGACCTGTTGTGTCTTGGCTAGAAGAGTAGGCGACCCCATAGCGGACGTCATGGCTCTTGTTGAGGCATAAGTTTCATGCTATTGTGCGACTTGCGGGTGGTTGCACGTAGCCTAGGTTTATAATGGCAGCCAGTTAGATTTGATCCTGGGTCTGTTCAAGATAACTCTCACTAGTTATCGATTATCATAGATTAAAAAAAAAAAAAACAAAAAAAAACAAACAAATAAACCAAACAAAAACAAAACAAAACAAAATATCAAGTACATGTAGGGAAAAAATAAGAATAAGTAAAAGAGAAATATCAAATTTGATTCTAAGTAGATAAAAAGGAAGTATTAAAATTTTAATAAAATATAAAACT
This sequence comes from Pinus taeda, assembly GCA_000404065.3. Classification (NCBI taxonomy): domain Eukaryota; kingdom Viridiplantae; phylum Streptophyta; class Pinopsida; order Pinales; family Pinaceae; genus Pinus; species Pinus taeda. The sequence continues at coordinate 93,880 of APFE030992374.1, read as the reverse complement.
ATTTATTACCAAGGAAAAAAAACAATTATTAAACAACAAAAAATTATAAAGGTGCTAAAGGTTACTAAAGGAAAGTGTATATATAACCAATTTTAAGAGGCGGAAGAAACAAAATTTCAATTGAAGTGAAATTTTAAAATAAGAAGTATTTTAAAATAAGAAGTTTTAAGAAAATTATAAAGAAGGAAAAAATGGGGTTTGAAGGATTAATAAAATTTAAAAAGTTTATTTTTAAAATTTTAAGTTAATTTGGAAAAGTAAAATAGATATTAGTAATGGAAGATTTTTTAAAATTTATAGTGAGTGTTAGTACCTTCTTTAAAATAAAAAGATCATTGGTAGGAAAGGATATTATTATCTCTATCAATCTTATTCAAGATAATAATTATCTTAGTGTTGAATGTCATAACCAAATAGTGATTCATGAATCTAATATAATCGAAATGATGGATTAGATGAATAAAAAAAATATGAAATAAGTAATCTACAACTAAGTATTGGAGACTATAATTTTGTTCCACAGTTCACTGTTAAAACCTTACTTTGTGATGATAGTGATATAATTATGGGCTCACCCTAAATGGAATCACTAGGATCCTTCATCCTAAATACGAGAAATATTTTTTTTACGTTTTCTCACAAAAGAAAAAAGTATTGCTACAATATGTTACATTGAGTCCAAATGCAGTGACACCAGAAGACGTAAAATATATCTCAAAAGTATTTTTTCAAGAAAACCATAAGGAAATGCAAAATATGTAGAAAGAAGTTGAAAATATTATAACAGACAAAAATGAAGAAGTTACTCACCTCAAGGACTATAGCAAAGAAATTATTATTGATGCAAATTAAGAAACTTAAGAAGAATAAGAAGTTGTTGGAAAACAAAGTACAATAGTTTATCAAGAAGGAAGAGTCAAAATCTTTAGATTTTCAAGTCAAAGAAAAAGGAATGAACATTGATTTAGTCTATTGAACACCTAATCTTTGGGATCAGGAATCATAGGTAAATATTGTAAATATCTAAATAAGAGAAGTTGAAAGATGAAGAGCCATTCAAAGATGAAACCCAATAGTCTCCCTCTCCTTCTATATAGTCATATTCTATCTTAATGCAAAAACAACAATTTTATTCAAAGTTACTCCTAACCTGACATGATATCATAACCAACTCCTAAATTAATTTTCAGCATCATAACTCCTAGAAATTCTCTTCCTTATTATTTGTATCCTTTTCCCTTCATTAATGAAATTTTTTGTCCCTTGGTGAGTGTTGTGAACGCTGTGGGCTCCTTGGCTATTCATTCCCTGCTTTTGGAGAGTGCGTATATGCTTTTGAGGGTTGTGCGACTGTGCATCGTTGGTTGATGGCGTTGTACGTTGAACAAAACTGACTCTACTGAGATGTGAAGGATGATGGTATGTGTGTCGTGATGCATTTGGAAGTTGTATGTGCGTTTGACCGAAAAATTGGGCAATAAAGTCTGTGCTAACCGTGACCATGGTGGCTATTCATTGAAAATGGTATGTATTTTTAGTTGGAGGCCGTGTGATGATGTCAAATATACTTTGAAACTGTGTATGCATGGTGTTGTACACTCCATGCGTTTGTAAATGATATGCTATGGATACATGTGCTTAAATGACCGAGCAATGGTGTTGGGTATGGTAATTGCGTTTGGTATTTCCCTAGGGAGTTGTCTATAATGCGATTTTTTGGAGATTCCGGTGACGGAATCCGGCGAAAGAAATGACGTTAAATCTTGATTTTTAAGCAGTTAAAATGGTTTTTTGACTGCATATTTGGATTCAGCGCCCTGGAAAACCCCTGGGAGCCATTGATTATGCAGAAACTAGCTATCAAACTTGGGATTCCAATGAATTTCTGTCGGATTTTGACCGGAAAAATCCGCTGGAAAAACTTTCAAAAAGTCACGTTATAGACTACTGCTTTCCCTAGTGTGTTGCTAACTTTCTGTGTTGAAGTTTTTTATTTTTTATTCAAGTGCGTGTTGAAGGCCGTGGGGTGTACTTTAGTTTTGGGTACATATATCCCTTGCGCTATGGTTTGAATAAGCTTTTTAAAAAGCTACATATGTTATATAATACATTATGAACTGAATGAAGTGCATACATTTATTTATGGAAGGTGCGTAAGTTGAGTGGTATATTATGTTAGGAGTGGTGATATATTATGTATGAAAAATTAAAATATTTAATTGGTAGAGTGAAAGTGAAGTTTTTTATTTATATAATTAAATCAATATTTTATTCATGAAAATAAAGGATGTATTATTTTAAAAATAAAAAAAATATAGTTTGTTTTGATGATACATTCACTCATTTTCATTGTCGGAGTAGTTTTTTTTGGCAAAAAGAACTATCATGAGTGGTCCATGAAGATAGAGCATACCTTGATTTTCAATGAGTTGTGGAAAGGAGTTTGTGAAGGAGAAGGAGACAATGCACTAGAAAAACCTACTTTAGATAAGGAGCTTTCCATTTGGGAAACAAGAATAGCGAGGCCTATACCTTAATTGTATCGTCAGGAAATGAAGAGGCGAGTCAAAATATTTTTCTATTTTCAAATGCCTTTTAAGCCTTAAAGAAGTTGAAGGAATCTTATGACTCACACTCTGAACTTGAAGTTTTTCAATTGATGATTAAGTTGTTCAATATTGAATTGAAAAATAATAACCCTCTTTCCTTAGCATCAGAAGTAAGATCCATTATGCATAACATAAAAACCACTAGTGTTGAAATATATATTCCTCTCGTAGCTTATGTCAAGGCACTATATCCCACCTATTCACATTATCTTGAGTCATTTCAAGCAAGTGGAAACCTTAAGGAGATTACCTTTGACTCCCTTGAGAAGAATTTTGTTGAGAGAGAGAAGGATTTTGGGAAGAAGACAAATCCTCAGTGTACTAAAAACATTGTGTGCCTTGCAAAAAAAGATAATAAGCATGCACACAATTATTCTAGAGGAAGAGATGGCTAAAGAGGAAGAGTAAGGAAGAATTTTAGAGGTAGGGGGGGAAGACATTTCCAAGGAGAAAGGTCTAGTCTTCATTGCAAATGATGAAATAGAGATAGACACGATGCTTCCACATGTAAGCTACCTTGGGACAAAATCGAGCAGGAAAGAAATGAAGGAAAAGGTAAACCATCTAACAAAGAGAAAGGTAAAGCACTTGAATATGCTCATTATGTTGTGGAACATGGCAACAATGAAGCAATTGAAGACTTATTCAATGCTTCACTTGCTTTTTGGAAAGATGATTGATTTCTTGATATAGGAACAACTTGCCACTTGAATTTCAGAAGCGATTTCTTTGAAGGATTCACTAACATTGTTGACGGAGTAGTATATTTCGTAGACAAGTCAAAACTCAAGCCATCAGGGCTTGGCACCATCAGGTTCAAACTTCCTGGTCTTCCAGAATTTCTTCTAGATGATGTTCTATACCTCCTAGAGTTGAGGATAAACTTATTGTCTTTGGTATACATCTTCCAGCAAGGACGCTCCATTCACATATTTAATGGCAAGGTTGAGGTCAGAATATTATTATATCACTCACTTGTCATGATTGGGATATAAGACGAAAGACTTTTGAACTTGCAAGGGACCTCTGCTCGTGCATAGAACTTTTCATATAATTCTCACTATGATGAAGGTACATTTCCATCAAGTCTTTTATGGCATGCTAGATTTGGACACTTGAACTATGAAAACCTCAGTTTGTTGAAGAAAAATGGTGTTATTGGTTTTCCTACTATTCCTAAGAAACTTAAGAAATGTGATGCTTGTATATTAGGAAATAACAACAAACTACGTTTTCATGATTCTCATTCTAGATCACATAGAAAAATTGAACTCATTCATTCTGATTTATGTGGCCCAATTCTCGTTCCTTCTGCAAATGGTGATAAATACATGATGGCATTTATTGATGACTACACCAAAATGTGCTGGGTTTTTAGGAAACATTCAAGAACTTTCATGCATGGATTGAAAATGATGCACAATCTCATATTAGCTCTATTCGCACTGATAATAGAAAAGAATATACTTCAAATGAATTTTAAAACTATCATCACCAGCATGGGATCAAAGATAAAAAAAAACTATGCCATATAATCCCCAACAGAATAGAGTAGTTGAAAGAATGAACGAAAAATCTTAAATATGGTACATTCCATGATGTTTTTCAAGAATGTCAATCTAATGTTTTGGGCTGACGCAGTTCTATGTGCTATGTATATAAGGAATAGGTGTTCATCTAATGCTATAAAAAACAAGACTCCCTATGAAATGTGGTATGACAACATTCCTTCGGTGAGGAATCTCAAGGTTTTTGGTTCCACCTATTATGCCTTGATACCCAAGGAATAGAGAAAAAAAACTTGGTGCAAGGATTCACAAATGTATCTTCCTGGGGTACTCAAATACCTCCAAAGCATATTATGTCTATGATGAAGTGAATAAGAAGTTTATAATATCTAGAGATGTGATCTTTATTGAATCTTGGAACACTGATAATGTTTTTGAGTAGCAAATTGATTGCTTAAATCCTCCAACATCCGAAGTTTATAGTCCTCTCTTATAAGAAGTACATTAGAGATCTATTAAACAGGTTTGGCAAGGTTGAATGCAATCCTTTGACTACTCCAATCGAACAGAACTTAAATCTCACATCCACTAAAGAAAAATAATTTGAAGATGCAACAAAGTATAGATAACTTGTAGGAAGTCTCAACTACTTGACTACTACCATATCAAATATTTCATTTTTTTTGGAACCCTCTCTAGGTTTATGCAAGAGCCTTGTGAGGGTCATTGGTTTGCTGCAAAAAGAGTTATAAAATATTTGAAGGGAACTCAAGACTTTGGACTCAAGTATACACAGGTGGGCGACTTCAGCTAGATTGGATACTCTAATTTAGACTTCGATGGAGATAAAGAAACTGGGGTATGTACTTCAAGTTAAGTTACGAGTCTTGGATCAAGAGATGTCTCCTGGAGGTCATGCAAACAATCAGTTCTAGAAGATTCCACAAATGAGGTAAAATATGTGGTAGAAGTTGAAGCAATTAAGGAATTTGTGTGGCTTAGTAGATTCTAGAATATTTGCAAGAGAAACAAGTACATTCAACTCCTCTTTTGATTGCCAACACTTCTGCAATAAAGTTGGCCAAGAACCCAAAGTTCCATGATTGAATGAAGCATATCAATACAAAATATCATCTGATTCGACATCATGTTGAAGACAAAACAATTCACCTACGACATTTTTGCACAAATGAGAAGATTACAAACATCTTCACCAAAGCACTTGGAAGGGAAATGTTTGAAAGATTCAAAATGATGTTTGGAATCACCAACATCCCTTCATATTAGGGTTGTGAGGGGAGGGGTGTGGGGGATCTTGAGAACCTAATCTTTGGGATTAGGAATCCTATGCAAATATTGTAAATAAATAAATAAGAGAAGTTGGAAGACAAAGATACATTGGGAGATGAAACCTTCAAAGGTTCCTTCTGGGGCTGCATGTTGAGAGGTAATTTACTCTCCCTCTCAACCACCAAGTTTGATCCAAAATGGATTTTGGATAGACTCCTAAGTCTAAGTGTTCCTCACTAAGGAAAATAAAAGTCCAAGGAAGTTCCTAGAAATAACTCCATTTTAGAGATCATCTTGTTCTGAATCTGCTGCAACTCGAATGGGAAAAAATGGACTTAGGATGCAGAAGTTATGACAGAGAGAAGATGCCTTTGTTCTTGGGAAAAAGAGGAAAAAACTTTTAAAAAATGGCCTAAAAGGCTTTATGAAGAAAATCGCATCGGAGGAGGGCAAAAGGCGGATTTAAGTGAAAAGGGGAAGCACCCCCGATCGCTGATCCCCAAGATATCGGGTCGGAGGAAGACAGGCAATGCTACATAAGGACCAAGCCAAGCGATATGCCAATTGTTGATATCGGCGGATCGGCATCGACCGATAGCATGGGGCTTAAGGCGGGATCCCTAGGTCGTGCGATGTTGCGATCACTGAAATCAACGGATCAGTGTCGGCAAAGGCCATGCCATATGCACGGAACCCCGGGTATGCACGATATGCAATTGTGACAAGTCGCATCACAACATCAAATTAGAGCTACACAATGGAGCAGTGTATATATATATATATATAATATATATATATGCGATGAAATAGTCGGGCCCGATAGAGTTATAAATGGTAGTCCATATATTTTGAGTTCCGTAAGATGACATTTTACGGGATTTTGTAATGTTTAATGTATTTTTAAAATACAAAGGGAGACCATGGAACAGGGCATTTGTGACATGCGATAGCGATTTGAAAGGTGGACCCAATGGAAAATAAGGTAGAGTTCATAGTTTTTGAAGTCCGATAGATGCTTTTGGGTGGATTTTCACAGGCTTTCTATGTATTTTCCTATGTAAGCTGAGAATGACCATATTTGGGATTTCAAGGGCACCGATGGTCCATTTCATTACGGAACAGGTGGCCACCATCCCTGAAGGAATTTAGCAATGATTGCTAATGCTCCGAAGGGGATTCGAACGGACAGAGGCGAGAGCCAGCGAGCCCGAGAAGAGGAAATGAACAGGCAATGCCAATTGACCTTAAAAGCCATGAATGTCAGAGACAAAAGGGGTTTCTTTTTTAGAGTGTTGTTGAAACCAAGCATAGACAACACTGAGACAGGAGCGTAGAAGGTTAAGCTAAAGCAGGAAGCTAAGGTGAAAGAAAGAAGTGTAGAAAGCAAAAGCGAATGTGTAGAGTAGCCAAGGGAGTCACTTGGAGGTCAAGTGAAAAGCCAGAGAGTTGTACATTGCTAAGAGCCAAAGAGCTAGAGCTAGAGCCAGAGCCAAGAGTTAGAGACAAGAGCCAGAGCTAAAAGCCAGAGTAAGAGCCGAGAGCCAGAAATCCGAGAGCTTCAAGAGTCAGGGGATAAAATGGTGTCTAAACCCACTATTTCTGTGTAAAACAATAGGATTTGAGCCAAGAGCTTGTAAAAAGGACTTATACCATAATCTTAGAGAGCCTAGTCGAGTTGACTAGAGCTCAAATAGACGTAGCCCAAGAGTTTTGGGTGAACTCCAAATTAATATTGCCATTCATGTGTCTGTTTTATTGTTGCATTTTCTCTGCTTCTTTATTAACTGTTATATGTATTTATATATCAGTTTGAGCACATCAAATTACAACACAACAACATAATTTAAAGCATATAATTAGTTAAAAACAAATATCAGCATACACCTATATTTGCAAGCATTTTTAATTCCGCATTGGTTAATCAATAAGACTTGGGAATATTTAAAGCTTTGGAAGTGGGAGAGGTTCCTGGAAGTTAGAAAAGAAGCCTAAGTTCCCCATTTTCAGATCAAGTGGCATCAGAGCTTAAGATTGGTTAACCCTACCTTCAAAGAAGGCTATATAAGAATTCTTGATTGACAAAGCAAAGACTGCTTGTCTAAAAGGTGTTTGAACTACAAGAGGTTGATTGCATGCTTTTTTTGCAACTAACTATTGTTTGAGTTTGCAAAAGCGAAGGGAAAGCTATTGATAGCTCAGTCCAAGAAGGACAAATAGGAAGAAGGGCTAAAGGCATTCTTCTATCCCAAATGGCCTCAAGGCAATCCTTGGAGCACAAGAGGTTTGTTGCAAAAGGTTGCTGAAATAAGCTCTTTATTAATCTTGTTTGAAGTTCTTTGTTCATTAGCATAATGACAACTTCTACAAGTGTATCCTCGAATTCCTCTTGCATCACAAGACTCTTTTATGAAGACATAAGGCAAGACTTTTTCATTATGATGGGCGAGGTGAGAGAAATGTATGAGGATGGATGGAAGAGCAACATACTTAGAGAGCATCTGAATTCCATGGAGGAAGAGAAGCATATGCTTTCTAAAAAATTGCAGGAAATGGAGAGGCAACTTCATATTGCAAATATGAACCTGAAGAGGATGCATGAGTTTGAGTCATAGCTCTTTATTGCCCAATAAGCCTTAATCAAGTATCAGCTTGAAGAAGAGGTAAACCATTCCAGTTTGCTTTCAAATTATTCTAAGAATGCTTATATTGGTTCTTTTGAAAAACATACTAGAGGCATAGGTTCCAAGCTAATGTCCAAGATGGGCTATGAAGGAAAAGGCTTGGGAAAGCATGCACAAGGTATTGTTTAAACAATAATGGTTGAGGAAAGGCCTAAGTATTTGGGTCTTGGCTATGGACAGTGTTATGGAGAGAGTTCCAAAGCTGTCATGAAGGCCATTGAAACAGCTCCAAGAAAGAGTTGCGTTGCAGAGTGTGAAGATTGTGTTAAGGAGGAATGAAATAGCTTGAAACATCACTTGCAGGATGCAAGTGTTTAGTGTTGGGTTGTGTTATATTCTTTGCACAGCTAACCTACATACTGAACCGGGGGGTTAGAGGGGGGGCATAGCCCCCCCTTCGTTGCGCTGATTGTGCAGCAGGGGGGTCACAGAGGGGGCCTCCCTTGTCCGGGGGGTTTGAGGGGGGTGGGTAGCCCCCTTTTATAGGGTCTGGGGCAACGCCCCGGGAAAAAAATTTTTGGACCCTATATTAGGTTAGGTGAACCTACCTATGGCTTTCGGTCCATGGTTTTGGATGCGATGGTTTTTGGTCCATGTTATTGGATGCTTCGGCATGTATAAATATGTATTGTAACATTGAAAGGAATATAATGAAAAATCAAGGTGGTAGTCCCTGTTTTGGGATCCAGGGGAAAATCTCTGTGTATATGTGTTTTAAGTGTTATGCTCTCGCATTGTTTATTTTATGTGTTTTAGAATTTATATGCAGGTAATTTCTGTATAGGGTTAAAACCTACATTTAGTATCAGAGTTGTTTTGGCTTCAAGGGGATGCCTTTGTTGCTGAGGGGTTTCACTCAGATTCTGCGAGATCGATTCTAGTGGTAAAAAAAGATGGTGAGCAATGGAAAGATAGAGATCGAGAAATTTAATGGTCAGATTTTTGAGTTGTGGAAACTCAAGATAGAGGATCTGTTGGTGGATAAAGATAAGTGGATCGCAGTAGATTCGGGTACTAAACCAGCGAGAGTGTCTAATGAGGAATGGAAGAAGTTGGATTAGAAGGCAAAAAGCACAATACGGTTGTGTGTCTCAGATTTAGTATTACTAAATGTATCAGGGGAAGCTACGATGAAGGCTAGTTAGGGACTTTGTACCAATCTAAGTCTCTGGTGAATAAACTGTTCTTGCGGGAAAAGTTGTATAACCTGAGGATGAAAAATGGAGACTTGGTGACAGAGCATCTAAATGCATTTAATACTGTGGTAAGTCAGTTAGCATCTATTGACATTAAAATTTCAAATGAAGATAAGTGCATCAGATTGTTGTGTTCTCTACCGGATTCGTGGGATAGTCTAGTTATTGCAATAGGTAGCAATGCAAATGCCTTGCAGTTTGATGAAATAGTGTCAGACTTGCTGACGGAGGAGATGAGATGGAAAAATATGGAGAGCCAGAATGGTGATGCCTTGTATATACGAGGATGGTCCCAGAACATAAACAAAAATAGATGGAGATTTAAATCTTTAGTAAAACCTGTAAAAGTGGTGTGCTGAAAATGTGGAAAGGAAGCGCACTTCAAAAGGGACTGCAAATCTAAAGCTCCTGATAAAGGAAAGGGATTTGATGATGCTCCTTCTGTAGAGGTGAAAACCACCTCAGATGAAGGTGGGGATGTGTACTTGGCTTCTTCAAGTACACATGTAGATCATGAGGCATGGTTGATTGACTCAGGTACATCCTTTCACTTCACTCCCCATAGAGAGTGGTTCTGCGAGTATGTGAAATACGATGGTCGTGATGTCTTCTTGAGGGATGATAGGAAGGATAGAATCATTGGTTGCAGAAAAGTAAAGTTGAAGTTGCAAGGTGGAAGGGTTAGAACACTTCTGAATGTTCTACATATTCTTGCATTGGCTAGAAATCGGATTTCTGTAAGCAAGCTCAATGATGCAATTGTAAAGACATTGTTCGAGAAAGATACCTGTAAGCTAGTTCGGGGAGCACTGGTATTGATGTAGGGAGTTCAGATTGGAACTCTGTACAAGCTGCAAGGTAGCAATGTTATTGATGGATGCAACAGTTCTGTGGTTCCTAAAAGTGGAGCTGAAAATCTAGTGGTCTCTGGAGAGAAGACCATGTTGTGGCATCAAAGGCTTGGACATATTGGAGAGAAGGGCCTTCGAATACTTCATGGTAAAGGTATGGTAGCAGGTATGAGTAATAGCTCTCTGGATTTTGATTTATGTGAAAATTGTGTATACAGGAAGCAAAATCATGTGAGTTTTCCCTCTAGTGTTAAGAGGGCGAAACAGATATTAGAGCTTATGCACAGTGATGTGTTTGGACCTGTGAAGGTTCCATCACTGGGTAAGTCTGTGTACTATGTATCATTTATAGATGACTTCTCAAGGAATACATGGATATATTTCCTTAAGAAGAAACCTGAGGTCTTTGACAAGTTTAAAGAATTTAAGGCTTTGGTGGAAAACTAGATAGAGAAGAATATAAAGGTGCTAAGGACAGATAACGATGGAGAGTTTTGCAATAAGGAATTTGAAGAATTCTGTAAGAAGTGTGGTATAGCACAGCAGAAGACTATTCCATATACACCTCAGAAAAATGGAGCTGCAGAAAGAATGAACAAGACATTGATGGAAAGGGAAAGAAGCATGCTCAGTGGTGCCAAGTTGGGACAGGAATTCTGGGCAAAGGCAGTGGAGACAACATGTTACCTGGTCCACAGATCACCTTCATCAACATTGGAGGATAAGACTCCACAAGAGATATGGACTGGTAAGAAACTCTCTCTTTCACATCTGAGGTTATTTGGATGTGATGCATATGTACATGTTCTAAAGGAGAAACAAACCAAGTTGGATAGTAAATCTGAAAAGTGCATCTTTATTGGTATAAGGATGGTTTAAAGGGTTATAAGCTTTAGAACCTGACAACAAGGAAGGTTGTGTACAACCGAGATGTGGTGTTCAGAGAGGTGAAATATGTTATTAAACATGAAGTCCAACCAAAGGAACCTAAGAAGATAGAGTTTGAGATAAAGGAGGAAGAATCAGACTCTACAGCAAAGGAGAAATCAGAATATGAAGAGCCACAAACTCCGGGTTTAAGAAGATTAGTTTGAGAAAGAAAGCAGCCAGAAAGGTATAGTCCATCTGCTTTTTGTTGGATTATACCTTTGAGGAATTGATTTTGGTGATATTTTTTCTCCTGTTGTCAAGGTAACTTCTATTAGGTTACTTTTATCTATTGTTGCTGCTTTTGATTTTGAGGTAGAATAGATGGATGTGAAGACAACATTTCTTCACTGGGATCTGGAAGAGGAGATCTACATGAAGCAACATGAAGGCTTTGCGGTGAAGGGTAAGAAAGAACTGGTATGCAAGTTAAAGAAATCTATGTATGGGTTAAAACAGTCACCAAGGATGTGGTATCATAAATTTGATACATTTATACGGGGACTTGGCTTCACCGAAGCAAAGCAGATCACTGTGTGTATTTTAAATTAATTGGTGACCTTGTTATTTATTTGGTCTTGTATGTGGATGATATGTTGCTGGTTGGAAATGACAAAGAAATTATCCAGGATTTGAAGACCCAATTGTCCTCCAAATCCGACATGAAAGATCTTGGTGCTGCAAACTATATTTTGGGCATGGAAATTAAAAGAGATCGGGCAAAGAGGAAGCTCGGGTTAAACCAGAGGAAGTATGTCGAGACAATACTGCAGAGGTTTAATATGCAGAGTAAACTTGTGAAGGTTCCTATTCCTGGAGGTGTGAGTTTATCTGCTGAACAGTGTCCCAAGACACAAGAAGAGGAAGATGACATGTCCCGTTTTCCATATGAAAGTGCAGTCGGTAGCCTAATGTATGCAATGGTCTGTACTAGACCATACATTGCACATGCAGTGGGAGTATTGAGCAAGTTTATGTCAAAAGTAGGGAAGGAGCACTCGACAACAGTAAAGTGGGTTTTTAGGTATTTGCGTGGCACTAGTGATTATGGTTTGTGCTACCAAGGAAGACTAGGATTGGACAGAGTAATGGATATTCGTGGACTTGTTGATGCAGACATGGTTGGAGATCTGGATCAGAGAAGATCTACAAGTGGGTATGTGTTTAACCTATTTGGAGGTGCAGTCAGTTGGATGAGTAAGAAACAATCTGTAGTGGCACTATCAACTACAGAGGCAGAATACATGGCAGCCACTCATGCAAGCAAGGAAGCAGTTTGGTTGCAGAGATTGTGTTCAAGTATGGGGCTAGTACAGGGAGTTATAAGGATAGACTGTGACAGAAAAAGTGCAATTTTCTTGGCAAAGAACCCTGCTTATCATTCAAAGACAAAGCACATTGATGTTCAGTATCACTTTGTGAGGGATATGATAGAACACAAAAAGGTGTTGCTGGTAAAAGAGGACGCTTTGACAAATGCTACAGATGCATTGGCAAAATCTGTGAGCTCTAAGAACTTGGTGTAGAGAAACAATGGGTGTTTCAGGGCTGGAAAAATGATTGAGCTCTCCTGTGGCCCCCTGTGGAAAGAAAACAACAAGAGGGAGATTGTTGGGTTGTGTTATATTCTTTCCACATAGTTAATAGGGGGTTTGAGGGGTACCCGTAACCCCACTTTATGGGGTCCGTAGCAGCGGCCCGGAAAATTTTGGTTTTGGACCCTATGTTAGGTTGGGCGGACCCACCTATGGTTTTGTGCATGATTTTCGCACATGTTTTTTGGACGCGATGGTTTTCGGTCCATCGTTTTGGACACGATGGTTTTCGGTCCATGGTATTGGATGCTTCGGCATGTATAAATATGTATTGTAACATTGAAAGGAACATAATGAAAAATCAAGCTGGTAGTTCCCGGTTTTGGGATCCAGTGGGAAATCTCTGTGTATATGTGTTTTATATGTTATGCTCTCACATTTTTATTTTTCCTGTGATTTAGAATTCGTATGCAGGTAATTTTTGTATGGGATTAAAACCTACACAAACCAGAGCTCAAGCTATGGCCAATGAGAAGATCGACGCCCTTGAACAAAAGTTGGATGCATTAACGAAGACGATCTAGACCTTAGCTGACACAATCACAAAGGGCAAGTCAGTGGACAATCAAAGGCATATGCTTTTAATGAAAACATGGAGGGAGAGTCTATCCATGTTATTCACTTCTTTGGCAACCACAAATAGTCCCAGCCGTGACCACCCAAGCTGGATACGTATAAATTTAATGGCTCGCATCCGGCCACATGGCTAGCACAAATGGGGCAATATTTCCCATTAAATCACATCCGAGATGATGTGACTCAGATAAGTGTGGGTAGCATGTATTTGGACACCGAAAGATGGCAATGGTGGTAGTGGCATCAACATTGCTATGGAAGGCCCGTGACTTGGTAGGTATTTGCAAAAGCCCTTTTGGATTGCTTTGACCATGAATCTAATTTTTTGGGTCATCTTACTAAGCTCCGACAGACAATAATAGTGCAAGAATATATTACATCCTTTGAAGCCTTAACCTTCCGCACAGGAGGTCTACGAGATGAGTTCTACATGGAATGTTTTGTCAGTGGTCTCAAAGAAGACATACAAGCCCACATCTAATTGCAACACCCAATCTCATGGACGGATGCTTGCAAGATAGCTCGTGAAGTAGAATGCACATTAGAAGCCCATTTGACTCATCCAAATTTCATAGCCAAGGGTCCCCCCACCTAGGCTTCAAGCACTACCCAAACACTTAAGGTTCAAAAGGTGTCACCAGTGGAAATGGTGGAAAGAAGAAAGCAAGGATTGTGTTGCTACAGTGATGAGAAATACTCCTCGAGGCATAAATGCAAGGAACCCAAATTATTTCAAATTGATGTTACTAATCACATTTCATCGGAGGAAGCCCCACCATTTGAGAATCCATAGGAGGAAGATGAGGACAACTAGCTGGACAATGCACTCCCAGCTACTCCTTACGAACCAATTATCTCACTTCATGCTTTAGCAGGGATTTCTTCTCCCCAAAGTCTCAAAATCAGAGGTTTTATTAAGCATCACCCTGTAGCAGTCTTGGTTGATAGTGGTAGTACACATAACTTTATCCATCAAAGAGTCGTTGAAGCAATGCATTGTTTTGTCGGAGCAGTCTCTAATTTCCAAGTCCAAATTGCTGATGGGGGGACAATGAAATGTGAAGGCCATTGTGAAAATGCCAAACTTCAAATGGGGGGATTATCATCTAAAGACCCACATGTTTTCCATACACATGGGTGGGTGTGACATTTTCTGGGCTGCTAAATGGCTCCGCACACTCAGCCCAATCATAATGGATTTCCACGAGTTATATATGAGCTTTAAGAAGAACAAACACACACATACCCTTCGTGAACTCCAGGTGAGTGCTCCCTCAATCATCAGCTCACATAGGATGGAAAATTTGTTAAAAAAGGGCCACCATGGAGTTATAGCCCAATTTAATGCCATCCAAGCCTTCGAACCCACTTCTCTTCATATTCATCCTAAGATGCAATAGATCCTAAACAACCATCTGTCAGTCTTTGACAAGCCTCATGAGCTTCCACCCTCGAGAGGGGAACATGATCATAGCATCACTTTGGTTCTGGGGGCCCAACCACCAAATGTGCACCAATATCGATATCCATTCACCCAAAAGAATGAAATTGAAAAAATCATCAAGGAACTCTTGGAAGCAGGCATCATTCGTCCTAGCATTAGTCCTTATTCATCGCTTGTGGTCATGGTGCTCAAGAAAGATGGGGAGTGGTGTATGTGTCCAGAATTCAGGGCCCTCAACAAGCTGATGGTCAAAGATAAATTTCCCATCCTAGTTGTCGATGATTTTCTGGATGAACTAAATGGGGCTCAATTCTTTACTAAGCTCGACCTTTGCTCGGGCTATCACCAAATTCGCATGAAAGAAGTAGACATTCCAATGACTACTTTCCAAAGTCATGAAGGCCATTATGAATTCCAGGTCATGCCATTTGGTCTTTGTAATGCCCCATCCACTTTTCAGAGCCTCATGAACCACCTGCTCAAACCCTGTCTCAGAAAATTTGTCCTCGTTTTCTTTGATGACATCCTCATCTACAGCCGCACCTAGGCCACACATCTTCAGCATGTAGATCTGCTCTTGCAACTGCTCTGGAAGCATAAATTATTTGTCAAGATGTCCAAGTGCTATTTTCACATGGAAGAAGTTGAGTATTTGGGCCACATTGTGGGGTATGAAGGTGTTAGTGTGGACCCCAAAAAGATCCAGGCAATGCAAGATTGGCCTCAACCAAAGACCTTGAAGAACTTGAGAGGATTTTTGGGTCTCACGAGCTAGTATTGCAAATTTTTCCACAATTATGGACGCATTGCTAGACCCCTCACTCACCTTCTCAAGAAAAATCAATTTCTCTAGAATGATGAAGCACAACAGGCATTTATAGCTCTCAAATATGCCATGTGTTCCACTCCCATATTAGCACTACCCGACTTCACCAAATCTATTGTGATTGAACGTGATGCTTCAGGTACGGATATTGGGGTGGTCTTAATGCAGGAAGGTCAAACCTTGGCCTTCACTAGCCAATAACTAAGTGGAACAAATCTGGGACAATCTACCTATGAGAAGGAGATGATGGCTATCTTACATTTAGTGGATGCCTGGCGACCATACTTATTAGGGCAGCATTTCCAAATCTGTAGAGACCATTAAAGCCTTAAATATTTTTTGGAGCAACG
This sequence comes from Pinus taeda, assembly GCA_000404065.3. NCBI lineage: Eukaryota > Viridiplantae > Streptophyta > Pinopsida > Pinales > Pinaceae > Pinus > Pinus taeda. Next base: position 78,027 of record APFE030992374.1, on the reverse strand, counting down.
CCTATCCTCGCCACAACAAAATAAATGGCTTGCCAAAATGTTGGGATATGATTATGAAATAATTTACAAGAAAGGGCACGAAAATGTCGTAGCAGATGCTTTATCATGCCAATTTAAGGAGGAAAGCGCCCTACTCACAATCTCCCTTCCCATTCCAAAATGGATTGAAGAGGCTCACAAGGAATGGATTACACATCCTTTGCTCTCCCAACTCATTAATAAATTGCAGGTGGATCCAAATTCCACAGCGGGCTACTCTTAGCAGGATGAGACTCTTTGCTACAAGGACAAAGTCATGATATCACCAATATCCACCCTCAAAAGTCGCATTTTGGCGGAGTTGCACTCATCTCCCACTACAAGCCATTTAGGCTTTTAGAAGACTTATGCTCACACTTGATGTTCATTCTTTTGGACATACAAAAAAGACATTCTTACTTTTGTAGCTGAGTGCAACAAGATGATGGAGCTTAGTGAAAAGAGTCGCCTTCACTAAGTGGGCCCGCAGGCAAATTATGTCGCAAAGTCTATTTTTAGACATATGGATCATGTCTATGAGTTGCAGGATGTTGTTTATGGATGATTGGTCAAGTTGGAAAAAATAGATGGACTTCTATTTTCTAGACAACAGCGGTGACACTGTCAAGTCTAATTATAGAGCAGTCAAATATTATTAGCTTATAATAATATTTAGACTATAAAATTTATCTTATTCTCTTGGAGCACTTCAGTTTGAGCTACAGACATGGCACATGTAGCTGTCAGAAGGAAATACGTTTTCTTTGTGGGTCAGTTGAGTTGTTGCATGCATGACTTCAGTTAGAACTCAACCAGTTGAGTTTGGTGGAGTTGATTGTGGAGTTGATGGAGTTGTGTTCAGTTTGACTTGGTTAAACTAGTTGTAATTAGTCTAACTGCAAATAGAATAATGATGAGTTGTTAAAATAATTATTAATTCATAATGCAACTAAAGAATACATCAGCTAACTCAGTTGCATGTCAGTGCATGTTCAGTTCGGCAGGGACAGGTGTTAGAGGATCAGATTGCTATCAGTTGTGACTATAGTTGTGCATGAGGATTTGCACAATCAATGGGATTGAATTATGCTAATGAGAATTGGCCAATACCAAGTGATTATAGCCTCTGCTCACGTGATTCCCAGTGTGAGTGATTCTTTTGAGGTAAATACGAGTTTGGTTCAACCATTCTCATCCATTCTTGAGCAGGTATTGTGTGTAACAGGTGGAGATAGTGCTGGATACTTGTGAGAAGTATTGACTATTGTAATGTTACATGTTCTCAATCATTAATATACAGATAGTGTGGGGTTTTCATCTGTAATTTTCCCCGGGTTACATACTGTGTTAATGTGTGCATGCTCTGGATGTTTTATTGTTATTGATGCTGCTATATTAATGATCAACGTAGAGGAGCTTATGTATTGTGTATGTATTCCGCAATAGTACATGTTCAGGATAATCTCCATTGAATATGTGTTTATTATTCAAAATTTCTTACATGGTATCAGAGCTAACTGATTTGTAGAAGAAGTTCTACATGATATCAGTGTTGTATTGATCATCAGATCTATTATTCAGAAAGTGTTTACATTTTATTTCTTCAGGAAGAGTCTGTGATCGGGCTAGGTAGCCTCTGGATTCATCCTTCTTTTGGAAGGTGAGATATCTGATGAATACCCATACAGTCGATCTCTGTACAAGAAATACTTCGTTCTCATGAATTTTAGATCGGAAGTGGTTGAGTTTTGAGCTGGTGAAATTCGAATTTACAGCAGTGTTTTCTTGGTGTCAAAACTAAGATGTCTTTCAGAGGATTGTGATTGGAGTATGCCCTTGAGGGCAGTACAAACTATATTGCATGGAAGGACAGGATGGAGGCAGTATTGGATGATAATGGGCTGAAGGAGTTCATAGAAACGAATGTCCCAAAGCCTATTGATGCTACTGAAGCTGATGCTTGCCCAAAGATGACGCAAAATGTCGAAGGATTCTGTTGGAGGGCGTGAAGGATCACATTGTGTCCAGCCTCCATGGAAAGGCTACTCCATATTTGATGTGGAAATTGTTAACAGAATTATTCCAAAGCAAGAGCGATCAGAGGAAGTTGGCCCTCAAAGATAAACTCAGAAACATCAAATGCGAGAAGGGTGACAGTATGCCCAAGCATCTCACGAAGTTCACTCAGTGTCGAGACGAGCTGGGAAGTGTGGGGGTTACTGTCGATGATGAGGACTTGGTGAGCTTGGCTCTCCTTGGTCTTCCGAAGAGTTGGCATTCCTATCTGGACTCTGTCAATGGTCGGGAAAAATTGCCAGGATGGGAAAGACTGTGGTCAGATCTTGTGCAGGAGGAGATCAGGCGGAGTACCAGGGACGGATCTTCATCAAAGGGAGCTGATGAATAAAATTGCACTTTGGCTGCTAAAGCAAAGAAAGGGAAGAGCAAGAAAGCTTCTCAGTCTAGTGCGAAAGGAAAGAAGCAGGACATGTCTAAGGTGAAGTGTTTTCAATGTCACCAGCATGGACACTATGCCACTAATTGTCCGCAGAAGAAGAAGAACAAGCAAGTTGTTGGATCTGCAGCAGGAGAGGCTCTAGCCTCATAGTTTGAGCTTGATTTTTCATTGATCGCATGCTTGGTTTCAGGTGTGATGGGATCAGTGTGGTTCTTGGACAGTGGTGCGTCTTTTCACATGACGGGAGATAGAGATTTGTTCTCTGATCTGGAGGACAAAGATCTTGGTGTGCACATCGAGATGGGGATGGTAGATACAGTGCGACCTGTATCGGTACCATTTCCTTTGAGAGGGAGTCTGGTAAACCCTTTGTATTGAAGGAAATCATGCATGTTCCAGGATTGAAGAAGAATCTCATCTCAGTGGCGATGTTAGAAGACAAGGGGTATGATGTTGTTTTCAGCGAGGGAAAGGCCTTCCTGCGCAGCAAGACAACTGGTGGGACCCGGAAGATAGGGGTTCGAGTGAGGAACCTTTATCAGTTGCATGTAGATGGATGCACAGCTATGGCAGGCAAGGCAGAAGGATTGGTGAGCCGGGATGATGGCGAGTTGTGGAACAGGAGATTGGGTCACCTTCACCATGGAGCCTTGAAGATACTGCAGCAGATCACTACAGGGCTTCCTAAAGGCACACTTGCGCAGTCAGATCAGTGCAAGGGGTGTACTTTGGGGAAGTTGTGAAAGCCACCTTTCACGAGAAGGATAGTCGTGCCACGACGATCCTTGAGAGAATTCACACAGACGTGTGTGGACCTTTCTCAGTTGCTTCGACAACAAAACACATGTATTATGTGATTTTTGTTGATGATTTATCTCGTAAGTGCTGGATCTTCTTCACGCAGAAGAAGAGCGGGACATATTCAAAGTTCTGTGAATTCAAAGCACTGGTCGAGAAGGATCCGGGGAAGAAGGGGAGGGCTCTTAAGAGCGATAATGGTGGTGAATACATCTCGGACGAGTTCAAGGATTTCTGCAAGGCAGAAGGGATTCAAAGAGAGCTCATAGCTCCCCATAACCCACAACAGAATGGGGTAGCTGAGCGGAAGAACAGAACAATCGTGGGTGCTACACGGGCGATGTTGCTTGATC
>APFE030992374.1:40277-60249 GCA_000404065.3 Pinus taeda | reverse complement strand
GTCACAGGGGGGTCAGTAGCCCCCCCTATCCGAGGGGTTTGAGGGTGGTGGGAAGCACACACTTGAACCAGAGAGTTGTGGAAACTCGAACAAAATTGAAGAGATTGATGGTGTTCCAAAGGGAGCCACCTATTCATTTGCTTCACCTCCTCATGAAGGAAAAAACGGTGAAAGAGGAAGATATAAATCTAGTTCTAATCGTATTCCTTTTGATTTTGTAAAGCATGGTAAATTTCCACATAAGTGTGGGAAAAGAATTGCATGTTCCTTTTATGGTTTGGATAACCATCATGTTTCTAGATGTTGGAAGAGAATGGCCACATACAAGAAACTTTTGAAGGAAAAGAAGAAAAGAGCCAAAGGTCCATTGGACAAGGCAAATCATGCTGACAAGAGGATGCACATGTGTTGCACTTACTGCCATAAGCAAGGGCATCTTGTTGAAAGGTGTTGGACTCTAAATCCAACAATGCTTCCACAAAAGCTGAAGAAAGTGGAAAGAGAAGATGGCAAAAATGGAAAGGAAGTTTCCATGAATGTTGTGTTTCAAAATGATTCACATGTTGATGCTGATGTGCAGAGAAAGGAAAAATCTTTGAACTAGATTGGTAAGAAATGGTTAGAGTTCTTTTCCAATTAAGGATTGCATGTCTATTGATGCATCTATTGGAATTTCTTTGTTGGTGACATGCAAGTTGCAGGTTTTTACCAAGATGGTGATACTCACTTTGTTGCTGCAACATTAGATTTCATTTTAGCTTCAAAAGTACAGTGTACTTAAGTGAAAGTTGAAGGATGAAATACATGCATAAGCATGATATGAATGAACACAAGGATGTTGATGTTTTTCTTGTATTTGAACATGTATATGTAATTGACTTGAAGTGTTGATTGCTTTGTTCTTAAACATGCATGTAATGTAATGTTGACTTGACAAAAGTTGGCTTGGTCTCCAAGATGGAGATAGTGATGAAATGTTTCATCTTTTGAAAAGAGTCCTAATGGTCATTTTCTACATGATTGACTTGAAGGGTCCTCTGTTTTAAAGGCATGTTTGTGGGCTTGTTATCTAGTCCATCATTTGTATGCAGATGTAAGAAATGGAGGTGTTCACAAGATGTGAAATTTGTTTCTTTGTTGAAGCAGGAGTTTAGGCCATCCAGTTGTTGTTTGTATTTTTGTTGTTGTTAACAGTTGTTGTCGATAGGTTTTCAAACATGTACAAATGAAAGTTTTGTGGAGCAGATGTACTTCACATTTGTTTGAGCCACCTTGGATCAATAATCAAGGCAAAGAAGTTCAAACCACCTTCTATGACCATCTCAGCAGAAGTTCTGCATGAAGGCAAAGAAGAAGGCAACTCTTCCTAGGAAGACTAGCCCATCCAGGAAGGGAAGTGGTAAAAAACTTTGGTTTAGAGGCACTATGCAAGGCAAGTGTAGGAAGAGGGTGAGTCCCTCTCATTTACTGTTCACATGAGTATATCATTCTTTTGGAGACCAAAATTTCTTTTAGTGGGAAGGTGTGATCCAAAATGGATTTTGGATAGACTCCTAAGTCTAAGTGTTCCTCACTAAGGAGTATGAAAGTCCAAGGAAGTCCCTAGAAATAGCCCCATTTCATAGATCGTCTCGTTGTGAACCTGCTGCAACTTGAATGGGCAAAAATGGACATAGGATGCAGAAGTTATGGTAGATAGAATATGCCTTTGTTCTTGGGAAGAAGAGGCAAAAACTTTTAAAAAATGGCCTAAAAGGCTTTATGAAGAAATTCACATCAGAGGAGGGCAAAAGAAGGATTTAAGTGAAAAGGGGAAGCACCCCCGATCATCAATCCTCGACATATCGGGTCAGGGGTAGACAGGTGATGTTGCATAAGGATCAGATTGAGCAATATGTCGATCGCCAATATCAACGAATCGACATCGGCCAATAACGTGGGGCTTATGGCGGAACCCTTGGGCCAAGCGACGTTGCGATCACCGAAATCAACGGATTAGTGTCAGCAAAGGCCATGTTGTATGCACAAAACCCCAGGTATGCATGATATGCGATTGTGACAAGTCGGATCGCAATATCACATCAAAGCTACACAACGGAGCAGGGTATATTTATGTGTATATATGTAATGCGATAGCCAGACCCGATAGAGTTATAAACGATAGTCCATATATTTTGAGTTCCTAAGATGAAATTTTATGGGATTTTGCAATGTTTGATTTATTTTTAAAATACAAAGGGAGACCATGGAACAAGGCATTTGTAACATGCGATAGCGATAATGATTTAAAAGGCGGACCTGATGGAAAATAAGGCGGAGTTCATAATTTTTGAAGTCCGATAGATGAGTTTGGGTAGATTTTTATAGGCTTTCTGTGTATTTTCCTGTGTAAGCTGAGAATAACCATCTTTGGGATTTCAAGGGCACCGATGGTCTATCCCATTACAGAACAAGTGGCCACCATCCCTGAAGGCGTTTAGTAATGACTGCTAACGCCCTGAAGGGGATTCGAATGGACAAAGGTGAGATCCAATGAGCCCAAGAAGAGGAAATGAACAGGTAGCGCCAATTAGCTTTAAAAGCCATGTATGTCAGAAACAAAAGGGGATTTTTTTTTTTAGAGTGTTGCTAAACCCAAGCATAGGCAGTGTTGAGACAAGAGCGCAGAAGGCTAAGCCAAAGTGGGAAGCTAAGGCAAAAGAAAGCAGCATAGAAAGCAAAAGCGAATGCATAGAGCAACCAAGGGAGTCACTTGGAGGTCAAGTGAAAAGCCAGCGAGTTGTACATTGTTGAGAACCAAAGAAGTAAGAGCCAGAGAGCCAAAGCCAAAGCCAGAGCCATGAGTGAGAGCCAAGAGCCAGGGCCAGAGCCGAGAACCAGAAAGCTGAGAGCTTTAAGAGCCAAGGGGTAAAATGCTGTCTGAACCCACTGTTTTTGTGTAAAACAGTAAGAGTTGAGCCAAGAGCTTGTAAAAAGGACTTATACCATAATCCCAGAGATCCTAGTTGAGTTGACTAGAGCTCAAGGAGACGTAGCCCAAGATTTTTGGGTGAACTCCACATTAATATTGTTGTTCATGTGTTTGTTTATAACTGCATTGTCTCTGCTACTTTATTTACCATTATATGTATTTATATATCAGTTTTAGCACATCAACTTATAGCACAACAATAGAATTTAAGGCATATAATCAGTTAAAAACAAATACCATCATACACCTATATTTTCAAGCATTTTTAATTCCACATTGGTTAATTAATAAGACTTGGGAATATTTAAAGCTTTGGAAGTGGGAGAGGTTCTTGTAAGTTAGACAAGAAGCCTAAGTGCCCCATTTTCATATCAAAGTCTCTAACATTTTCCTTGTTCCTCAAGGCTTTGCATGCATCTTGAACCTCAAGAGCACACAAGTTCTTGGCTAGCACACCCATCATGAAATTTTCTAGAAAAATAATTGATTTTAAATCAACGATATATCCCTCATTTGAACTCCAATTTGGCCAATTTCTTTTGAATTTTGGTATTTTTTCATAAAGAATCCAAATATTTTATTTGTTTCTAAAAATTTTGCAAAAAAGTTTTCAGATCAGCTTTGCAAACTTGCGCCCCAAAACTCAAAACTTTGAAATCTCCTCTATTATATTATTCTCAGCTTTGATACCATGTAGAATTATCTTGTAGATTCACAAGCTCATGTAATCTACTAAAAAAAGAGACAAGAATATATTTCTACTCTTTACAGTAGAATCACATAAATATCAAGCAAACCAATAATCGACAAGAGGAAGAACATCAATGGCACATAACACAATAAATATCTGGGGAAAACCACAACTCAAAACTCCACTATCTGTATTGCATTAATAAAAAATCCAAGATGATAATAAAATGCTTGTTCTCACAAGAACAATCCCAACACTCAGTAAAATCAATCTCTCAGCTCACAAGAAAGCTCAAACCAAATCCAGGCCTCTTCTCTGCTCTCCAAGCTCCATATTTCCTTGTGCCCTTGGTCAAAGAATTTGGATGAATACAATATGCTATGCTCAACCTTGAGATTAACCTGCACAAGTATTTCCTATCCTCTGCTCGATGACATCCTTTGGCCAATACTTAGCAAAATTTATAAGCCTCCAAGCTTCTAATTATTTGCACAATTACTTAGAGAATTAACCCGTATTTAAAGGGAAATTCCTCATCCACAAATACGCAATCCCTTCTAGGTTCAGTTCCTGATTGCATGCACCATCTATACAACTCAGAAAAAGATACAACAAATATTACACTGTCCCTGAACTCTAGTCTCAACCGGGTCTTTCTTAGAATCGACATGCATGAGTTTCTGATGAGGGAATCTTTAGTTCACTAGAGTAGCACTAGTTGAGTGCACTAATGCATCAACTGACTATTAACTCACTATTAGTTCTTTAAACAGTTTTGAACTAATTTAATTGGACTTAACTTAGTAAAATAAGTTAACTAATTAAAACTCATATTTAACTCATCCTAGACCCCTATAATATAGGGAGAACATATACATGACTTCAGAAAGAATTCCAACTCAAAATTCCTAAGTTAACTAAGTCAAATCACTCTAGTTAACTATTATAAGTTGTTATGAGAATAGAATTTGATTTTAATTCTCAGTTTAATTCAAGGACAAATTAAACTGGAATTTCTCGATTCTAGTTATAACATTTATTGATGTTATTTTCAACAATGCATGCATGCTAAGGGCATGCATGTCACACCTTTAATTCACTGCAGTTTGGATGTTGTTTCAAATTTAGAAATTTTAGTTTTTGATAGATTTTTCTATTATTAGGGCTTTTATTTTGTTATTTTTAGCATGCATGATCTATTCTTACTAAGAGGGTGCAGATCCTTATTAAATTAGAATACTTATGGATGAGAAATTCCCAGCTTAGGTAGAGGACACAGATCTCAAGGAAGGGATGCATGATTGCATTCTCCAGTTCATATTTTGATGGAGACATGCTTAATTGGAACCCTTACCATGCAACTATGTTGCATTAGGTGATCAGGTTAGAGCTATGATTTGACAAAGTCCAACCATATAGGATTTTGCATGTGTCCATATTCATTGCGCTTTCACTCCTCTTCCTATTCTATAGGTGAGATGAAATGTGCACCATTGTGTTGGTTATCGAGGTATTGTTTTGAACTATTGTAGTGCATCTTTTTCAGTATTCAATAGAAGATAGATGCAATTGAGTGTTCAAATATATGTATTTTCCATTCAAATTTTCCACAATATATATTTGTAAATCAACCAACTTATACCTGCCTCTCTTTTTTGTGAGAGATTTTTTGGCGAAAATCACATGAAATACCATTTGTCGACGCATTTCGAACCAACCAGTGTGGTTCATCGTCAGGACAAGTTGAAGAAACAGATCCATCTTAGCATGTTAAATAGTCTGAGCAGAGCCTCCAACGGCTAACTAGACCAACGGCTAGTTTGACTCTAGGACTGGGGTCAAAATTATTATAATAATTTAATTAGTTATATTCAGGACCAATCCCTTAAAAATATATATACAATATTTTTAATGGGTTGTTTATTAAAAAGTAATTATAAAAATTTAAGTTAATGTAGTATATAAAGGAAATTAGTTCACAAAAGGACTATAATAAATGAATAAATATATGCAGAAGAGATAAATAATAAAGTAATATAAAATATAAAAATAATTTTAATGGGTGTTTATTTAAAAGTATTATTAAAAATTATAAGCTAATTAGTATTTAAATGGAAAATTAGTTACATAAAGGACCTTATAATATCTGAATAAATTATATGCATAAATATAAATATATAAAGTAATATAAATAGGCTATTAGGTTAGTTAGAATTAATAAATATAATGAAATGAGAAAATTAATTCAAAAAAATAAAAATAAATAAATAATAAATAAACAAGAAAAAAATATCTGAGTTAACTTAAAAGTCTTCACAAAATAATAATAATAATAATAATAAGAAATAAATAAATAAACCCCAAGAGGAGGGCGGAAAAACGACTAGGAAGAGAGTGCTCAGACCCAACACCTACTGATTTTCCAGCCATCCTCTCTATTGAGATTGCTTGGCCTCTTTTCAATCTCAAGCGCTTCCCTAAATTTTCGATGATGGAAGTGCGAAACCTTAGCAATAACACTAGCCTCCTCAATACAAACATGATGATTGGTTTTCTCAGCATGTTCATCTAAAGCAGAAGACTTAGCTCTCCTATGCTTATGGTCCACTGCGTGTTCACTAATCCTTTGATTAATGGAGAGATTAGTCTCCCCAATATAGGGGGTCCCACAGGAACAGGGGATAATATAAAAACCTTTCATATCCTTAGGTTCGATAGGATCCTTCACTGATCTGAGGGACATATGAATGGTTTTTAGGGGCCTAAAGGTCACAGGGACACTATGCTTCCTGAGAATCCTTCCAATCTTATCAGTGGTTCCCTGAACATACGAAAGATGGACACCTGGAATTCGTTCCTTCGGTTCCCTTTTAGTCAGAGAATTCTTGGTAGCTTTAAGGAAAGCCTTCTGACCCATGTATCTACTATAACCATTCTCAACAAATACATCAAGCAGATGGGATTTTTCTTTCTCAAAAATCTTCTTGTCCGAGATCCTTAGGGCCCGAGTAGTAAGGGTATTAAGAACACCCATCTTTTGAGCTGGGAAATGGTGGGAACTAGCATGAAGATACTGATCCGTATGCATTTTCTTCCGAAAAACTCGGTGGGCGAGGGAACCATCACTAATCTTAAAAATAAGAATATCGAGGAACGGAAGGCATCCATCACCTTCCTGCTCCTTAGTGAATTTAATGGCTGAGGATTGATTGTTGAGATGATCGAAGAAGAGATCTAGCTCATCTTAGCCATGAGACCAGATGACATTGGTGTCATCCACATACCTTTTCCAAAGCTTTGGAAAGAGCCAGGAAGAGTTTAGAGCCTTGGACTCAAAATATTCCATAAAAATATTAGCAACGACAGGGGAAAGGGGTGAGCCCATTGCAACCCCATAGGTTTTCTCGAAGAACTCTGCCTCAAAACCGAAAAAGGTGGAAGTGAGACAGATCTCAACTAACCTGGCAGTGTCAGGATTTGTTAGGCGGTTGATCACCTCCGTGGCCTCATTAATAGGGATGCAAGTGAACAGGGAGACAACATCAAAACTAACAAGAATGTCCCCAGGTTCAAGCTTAATGTCCTTGAGCTTCTCAATAAAGGAATTCAAGGACATTAAGCTTGAACCTGGGAACATTCTTTTTAGTTTTGATGTTGTCTCCCTGTTCACTTGCATCCCTATTAATGAGGCCACGGAGGTGATCAACCGCCTAAAGGATCCTGACACTGCCAAGTTAGTTGAGATCTGTCTCACTTCCACCTTTTTCATTTTTGAGGGAGAGTTCTTCGAGCAAACCTGTGGGGTTGCAATGGGCTCACCCCTTTCCCCTGTCGTTGCTAACCTTTTTATGGAAGATTTTGAGTCCAAGGCTCTAAACTCTTCCCGACTCTTGCCAAAGCTTTGGAAAAGGTATGTGAATGACACCAATGTCATCTGGTCTCATGGCCAAGATGAGCTAGATCTCTTCTTCAATCATCTCAACAATCAATCCTCAGCCATTAAGTTCACTAAGGAGCAGGAAGTTGATGGATGCCTTCCATTCCTTGATATTCGTATTTCTAAGAATAGTGATGGTTCCCTCGCCCACCGAGTTTTTCTGAAGAAAACGCATATGGATCAGTATCTTCATGCCAGTTCCCACCATTTCCCGGCTCAAAATATGGGTGTTCTCAATACCCTTGCTACTCAGGCCCTAAGGATCTCGAACAAGAAGAGTTTTGAGAAAGAAAAATCCCATCTGCTTGATTTCTTTGTTGAGAATGGTTATAGTAGATACATGGGTCAGAAGGCTTTCCTTAAAGCTACCAAGAATTCTCTAACTAAAAGGGAACTGAAGGAACGAATTCCAGGTGTCCATCTTCCGTATGTTCAGGGGACCACTGATAAGATTGGAAGGATTCTCAGGAAGCATAGTGTCCCTGTGACCTTTAGGCCCCTGAACACCATTCGTATGTCCCTCAGATCAATGAAGGATCCTATCGACCCTAAGGATATGAAAGGTGTTTATATTATCCCCTATTCCTGTGGGACCCCCTATATTGGAGACTGGTCGCTCCATTAATCAAAGGATTAGTGAGCACACAGCGGACCTTAAGCATAGGAGAGCTAAGTCTTCCGCTTTAGCTAAACATGCTAAGAAAACCAATCATCATGTTTGTATTGAGGAGGCTAGTGTTATTGCTAAGGTTTCGCACTTCCATCATCGAAAATTTAGGGAAGGGCTTGAGATTGAAAAGAGGCCAAGCAATCTCAATAGAGAGGATGGCTGGAAAATCAGTAGGTGTTGGGTCCCAGCACTCTCTTCCTAGTCATTTTTCCGCCCTCCTCTTAGGGTTTATTTATTTATTTATTATTATTATTATTATTTTTGTGAAGACTTTTAATTTAACTCAATATTATTTTTCTTGTTTTTATTTATTTTTTTTATAGAGTTAATTTTCTCATTTCATTATATTTATTAATTCTAACTAACCTAATAGCCTATTTATATTACTTTATATATTTATATTTATGCATATAATTTATTCAGATATTATAAGGTCCTTTATGTAACTAATTTTCCATTTAAATACTAATTAGCTTATAATTTTTAATAATACTTTTAAATAAACACCCATTAAAATTATTTTATATAATTTTAATATTACTTTCTATATTTATATTACGCATATAATTTATTCATATATTATAAGGTCCTTTATGTAACTAATTTTCCATTTATATACTAATTAACTTATAATTTTTAATAATACTTTTTAGATAAACACCCATTAAAAATATTATATATATATTTTTGAGGGATTGGTCTTGAATATAACTAATTAAATTATTAAAATAATTTTGACCCCAGTCCTAGAGTCAAACTAGCCGTTGGTCTAGTTAGCCATTGGAGGCTCTACTCAGACTATTTAACATGCTAAGCTGGATCTGTTTCTTCAACTTGTCGTGATGATGAACCACACTGGTTGGTTCGAAATGCATCAACAAATGATATTTCATGTGATTTTCACCGAAAAATCTCTCACAAACTTGATATGGATCACAGAAGCCTCAACTCTATAATTGCCTCTCTTTTATTAAAACTTTCAAGTTTTCAGCTACCAAGTATTTAGGTTATTCTTTCTAAGTGCAGAATCCACTTACCATTGTTAATGAAAGTAAAGGGATATAAATATAAAAGGGTATAAAAAATATTAATGAAAAAATGGATTCTTACAATTTCTACTGAAATTAGGGACTTTTTAAATTGGGAATGTGTATTGGGTTCGTATTGGTAGGGGGTTAAATAAAGTGATTTTTAGAGGTATTTTCTAATATGCAGTCAAATTAAGGGTATTATTTAGTATGCCACAAACGCACGTGCTATGTTAGAGGTTCATTAAGTGAAGCCCCTGTGCTTGAAACAAAATCTGCAATATATATATATATATATAGCACATTAACTTCCTTCGACCTGCCTTTGGCCTTTATTCAAAATATTCAAATGCATATGAGCCAAATTCCACCTTATGTTTATTACCTCCTTGTATATCACTTTAATATGAGCACGCATTCAGAGAGAGGGTGCTGGACATTGGATAAACCAACGCTCCTCATGTGTTTCGCGACATGGACTAACCACCTCTCGTGGATCCTTATCTTTGGAAATTTGATCATTGACTAACACCTGTGAGTTTTGGTCTAACGACAATCGTGATTCCCAACAAGTGGTATCAGAGCGTAGGTCACGAGTTTGATACACACCTGACTCGTGTTCGGGGGGAGATTGTTGGACATTGGATAAACCAATTATCCCTGTGTACTTCGCGATATGGACTAACCACCTCTCATGGATCCTTATCTCTAGCGATGTGATCATTGAATAACACCTATGGGTTTTGGTCTAAATACAATCATGGTTCCCAATAGAGGGGAGGTGTAAACTTACATTGAGAAATAAACGTTAGGTATTAAAACCTTTTTTTTTTAATCATTAAATATATAAACCAATAAAAATCCATTTTGACATCCATGCATTTTTATATATCTCTAATGGTTGCATATGTGTGTGTGTTTGTTAAAAATAACCTTTAGCAAGGAAAAATTTAGAGGTGAAATTTTTCCAAGTGGCTATTTGTTGGACATCTTTTGGAAAAAAATATTTTCCTCTTTGGTTAAAATTAATCTATTTTTACATATATATGATTAAATCGATGATATTCGCCAAAAGTTTATCATTTTTAATGCTAAATTACATCTTTTTTTCTTGAATATTTGCCTACATTCTATATGTATGTCTTTTCAGACAAGAATAGTTTCCTATAATATTATAAATAGGCTTAATATTTGAATTCTTACAAAATACCCTGGACTTTAAACAGAAATTAAATATTTTTTGAATAGCAACAATGTCATGCACATAAATTTTGGCCCTTGGAAGTCAAAATTAATCAATTTCCACAAATTGGCATTATAATTAGATACATTAACCATCAATGTGCCTTTATTACACTAATACAATTCCAAAGTGAAATTACATCATTTTAGTCATCCAGACTTTTTTCAAGCAGTTGACAGGAAACTTGTAACCATTTAATTTTCCCCAAATTCGGCCCAATTTAGACCCAACATTGAAATTGGGCTCTGATATCACTCTATAATTTCCCCAACTTCCTAGCATGGAAACACTACTCAACCAGTGTTGCTAAAAAATAATTAAATTAAATGTGGAAGTGTAAATAGTCAAATATGCCATAATTTTTCAATGGCTGGTTATTAAATTAATATAAATGAAACACTCCCTGCCATAAATGCATTATATCACATTTAAATTAAAAGACATAATAACATAGTGGAATTAAATGTACATTAACAACAATTAGTCAGAACCTTAAGGCTAGGGTTTAAAAATAAATACATTATGTAATGCCTCCTCCCATATTTACCCACTTTTACAAGCTCTCAATGGTAAACATGAGTTGAGTTTCACTATGAGATGACCCAACCTCCAAGTTCCATTTATGGAAGTGGGGCCTACAAGCCGGAAGCAAGTGGACATCCCCAAGAGACTATAGATCACTCAATAGCCTACCAACCACCCCAAGTGATCAATCCCTGAGTTGGAACTCTTTTTCACCTGGTTTACTCCCTAACTGCGCCCATAACATTGCATGCATGCAGTTGGGAAGCTATAATTAGATCGACAAGCATGTATCCATGCAGTTATTACCTAAATCTCATGTTTTGTGCATGCGGTCATGATATCTATGCCACTTTTTCACGCTATCCTCCATAACACTACTGAGAACTGTCTGTACATTTCCAAAATTATGAAAATGATGATACAAATACTAAATAATGAATACTTGAGCAAGATCTTCACCTAAACATGCCTAATGCATGGCAGACATTTCGTCGAACATATGGTAAACATGGAATCTACAGGCCATGAATGCATATCTAACCATAAACATCTGAATACCATCTAATAATCACCAAGAAGACTATATGCCCTCTCTAGATAGCTGCAAAACACTTGTTAACCCATCCATTCATCAACCATCTAGTAACTTATCAAATCATGAACAAGAGCCATAGCTAGAACACATCATAAAACCAACATATAACCATAATAGAAACCATGACAAATCAATCATAGTATTAAAATAATAACTAGTACAAGTGCTCATAGATCACAATAGAAAAAATAGCTCATATTAACATATTCAAATGCCAACCAGTTTAGGGACTTCCATATCACACACAACCATATATTGGGTTGAACCAAATCTCTCCTTCATCCAATCGCCCCCACGCAATATTCCAAGCTTGAATTTGGGATCATAAGGGCTAACCAAAACAAAAATAACTAGGACTTCAAGAGGCTAAACAACCTCAACCCTCAACCATAATACCAGAAATCACTAACAATAACCAGATCAATCTCTAACCAAGTTTTCCAAGGCTCTAGGAACTAGTAACTCAACCCACAGTCTCCAGGAATCCCAAGTTGTTATAGGGCTCAAGATTGTTTGTCCCAACCCATAGGCTCCAGGAACTAGTAACACAACCCACAACCTCCAGGGAACCCAAGTCATTTCAAGGCTCCAGAGTGTTTGTTCGAACCCACAACCATAGGTAACCTAAGAACAAATCAGGAAATCCAAAAGGGAAACCCACTACACCATGGTTATCTAGGAAATGGCAACGCAAGGCTGAAACCATTGTCAATCCAAACATATCTTCATGCTAATGACAACACATAACCAAGGAATCACATGCATGCATCATGCATCCATATACTTGCGCTTCCTTGCTTCCCTTTGCTTACTTTCTCCAAATCCAAGTGAATACTAGAGTGCTCCAAGCATGCCCTAAGAATTCTCTAAGTGAGCAAGAGTGTATGAGAGAGAGAATGAAAGAGGAGAGAAAAATTGATCTGACCAGAGTTGTAATGACCAAGGGTTGTGAATTGTTTCTCTGATGCCTTTTTATTATTTATGCCTCAATTTTTTTCATTTTCCTTCATTTTTCCTCTAATTTCCCTTGCATGTAAATTTGTGTCTCTTCATCTCCCCTTTCTCCTATTTTCCTTTATTTTTTTAATTAAATATCATTTATTCCCTCTTTGCCTTTGCCAATTTCCATAGCCATTAATAAACCACAAGTGATGCCCAATATAGTGTTTTTACCACCATTCAACTTGGAATATGTGTCCCATGACCTTGGTCTTATTTTATTTACATGGAAAAATAACCAGGGATTGTTACACATTAATTAAACACACCACATGCATAAACAAATATGTACAAGAATTTGAATAGTTAGATGATGATAAAGAGACAACTAGCTATGGGCTCTCCACATTCCACCTAGCGATAGGTCATGTGGTTCATTAGCTCAATGACATGTCACCCTTGAGCTAAGGCAATAAGTCTAGGAATTAGTTTTACAACAAACAACAAGACCCTAACCACGAAACCATCCCCAACATCCTTAATCTCCAACCATGAGCTCATGTTTCCCTAACTGGAATCCAAGTGACACAACCTGAATCCCTTGGTCTGCCCACCTTCTAAAGAAACATAGAGTTGGCCAAAACAGTCTCAACCTATAACTCCAAGAGCCTTGCGATTTTCTAGAGTCCAAGTGTCAAAGAGTCGAATTGAAATAAACCCCACAGTTGGTGCCAAAGCCCAACCTAGGACATTCAACTACCAAGTTCCCCACCAAAACTCCATGGCATTAAGCCATAATCAAGGCCAACAAACCCTTGGAGCCACCAAGCTCCAAAATCCACTTAAGGGCTCACATAAAATATGAATGCATCCAATTAGTATAACTAACTAAATAACAACACCCAAGCCAATTCCAAAGTCCAACCCCGCGACTCCCTAACTTTTGAGTCATTCGACTGAATTTCTACTCCATCCAACCATGAATGGTTGAATGAATAAATCCATCAAAATAAAAATACACTTTTTTTTAATCCATGTGGCGTTATCTCGCCATGTGGCACATCCAGAGCCATGTGGGCCCTAGGGCACACTTTTCACCAAAGCAAGCCCAAATATTGCTTTTTTCCTAGAGTTCTTCCCCCCATACTTTTTCTGTGGATTTGGATCTGCAACTAACCTTACTTTATTATTATTTAACAATATATACAAATGTAAAATATTTACATCATGGCTCCCTTGACCACTTAGCCAAAACTGGCACATCAGTATCTAATCCAACTACATGGGCACAAAAGTTGCATAATATGTCATTCGGCTCGCCAGCCTAAGAGTCAAAAGTATTCAGCTCACCATCCTAAGAGTAAAGCATACATGTATTAACATCATCAAAAATAGGTAGGGGTATTATAGCTATTATATAAATTGAGTAGGATATTCAGGTAACAAGTATGTTTTCTTCATTCTATATCTTGACTATTCAATTTCAATATATAAATACAAGGTGAGTATTGTCATATTTCAAGTGTATACAACCCTAATATTCCACAGGATAAGGCCTTTTTGATATCAATAATTGTTAACACAATTAAATTGGTAGCCCCATACCCATGGATAATGGGGAGAAGGGGGGGACCTCAATGTTATTAAGTCACTCAAGGAGAAAAACGGAGGAATTAGGTGGTTGGAGCTAAAGGCTACCCTATTCTAGGAGACAATTTTCAAAGCAAATTTAATGGAGATAGAAACCAAGAATGTTTTTTATACTTGGAATAATTGGAGGGGAGGAATGCAACAAGTTACCTCTAAAATGTATCGATTTCTCATATTTGTGAACATTTTGTGCTAGGACCTATTAATAGAGGCAAACATAATAGCCATTCATGGGTCAGACCACTTGGTCATAAGGATGGACATTGATTTCAAAGCCAAACCGCAAAACCAAACTTCTAGCTTTGAGAAGTTTTAGATCCAACACCCATATTTCCTCTATAATATCTAAAAATGGTGGGAGGAACTAGATGGTATAAGAGGCTCAACCATGTTCATGAGTCATAAAAAAAGTGAAACACATTAAGGGGAATTTGAAGGGGTGGAACAAGGTATGGTTTAGTAACATATTGTAAGAGAAGTAGAAACTTGAGAAAAGAAAGGAGGAAATCCAGTAGGAGGTGATAATATTTGGTAGATCAGAACCCTAATCAAGGATGAAGCAGAAACTCTACAAGAGTTGGGGAGAGAAAAAAGAAAGATGAGATATTATGGAGATGAAAGACTTGGATCCAATGGTTGCAAGAGGGGAGAGAAATATTGTAGCAACAAAGGCACCACAACTGTATCTTTGCACTATTAGACTCAAATGGTAAAAATCTAGAAAACTACCATGAGATAACATAAGAGAAGGTTCAATCTTATCACAATATCCTTGATGAAATAAGGGGTGGCCAAGGTAGAATGATTTAGTACATATCAAGGCACATCCCTAGGCCAATTACAATAGATAAAAATGAAAAATTACTAAGGAATATTGAGTATGAGGAGGTAGAATCAACAATTATGGTGATGCGCTACAACAAAGCTCTAGATTTGGATGGATTCACCGCGGATCTTTACCAAACATTCTAGCCAATGTTAGGAGAAGAGGTATGGCAAGTAGATGAGGAGTATTTCCAATCCAAAACAATCCTCGAAACCTTGGACACTACTTTCCTCACCTTATTGTCCAAAAAGAAAAAAGTTGGGCGTATGTGTGGTTATAGACCCATTTCTCATCTAATGTGATTTACAAGGTAATCACCAAGATGGTAGCCAACATACTCAATAAATTCCTCCCTAATTTAATAACTCCATAAAAAACATGGTTTATTGAAGGTGGCAATATTTTAGATGGAAAATGATCACTCAAGAAATGATTCATTCCCTGAAGGGTACTAAAATGCTAGGAACTATGATCAAGTTAGATCTACAAAAAGCATATGACATACTAAAATGGAACTATTTATGCCACGTACTCTGAGCCTTTGGATTTGTGGAAGATTTGATCACCTATATTTATAAAGTTATAACCTTGTCTTCCTTCTCAGTTCTGGTAAATTGATCTCCTTCTACCCCTTTTGCATCCTCTTATGAAATTATGATATGGGATCCCCTTTCTCCTTTCCTATTCATATTGGTGGTTACAGGATTGGGGAGTTTGTTTAATGTAATGGTAGCAGATAATCAACTCAATGGATTATGGTTGTTTGGAAAAAAATTCCCTTCGACACACCAACACTTCATGGATGATACACTGGTTATGAGTAGGCAAACGATGCTGTAAGTCTTATCTTTCATCAAATTTATAGAGATGTTTTCTACAATTTTAGTTATGGAGATTAATAAAATCAAATCACATATATTTTTTATTCAGCACAAATTTGGCGGTACAGTGACATCTAACACATGTTTCGATGATTCATATTAGTAATATCCCTTCTAAATATCTAGTAGTCCTCCTAGAAGATAGTTCTCTTAAATGGATCTTATGGGAATATCTCATCACTAAAGTTCAAAATAAATTATCTATTTGGACTTTTCTATCCTTGAATATGGATGGGAGACTAGTTCTGTTGAAGGCAATTCTCTAATCACTGCCAATATATCTTTGGCCAGCTATGATGGATCCAGTATCAATTTTTAGGAACTTGGAAGAATGCAAAGGGAATTCTTATGGGGAGGAGCTACATTGGAGAGGAAATGGCCTCTAGTAGCTTGGGGCAATTTGTGTAAACCAAAACTCAAGGGTGGATTTGGGTTGTAAGACCCATCTGTTGTAGTGACAGTATTGTGGGAACATGTTTGGTGGAATTGGCTACAGGGGGATGGGATCTATTGAAAAAAAAATTGGAAGAATAATTTTTCCCCAAACACTCCTCAATAAAACCTAGTAAGGTTGAATACTACTGCCCCTAGGTCATCAATATGGAACTTGGAAAGAAAAGGCCTAGAATTTATTCAAAAACACTACTTTTGGTAGATTAAGAATGGAAATTTGAAATTATTTTGGGATGATGCTTAGAAAAAAAATACCTAAATTGAGAGAAAAAGATGATCTAAGGTAGTTAAGACAACAAATAATAAACTAGGAAAGAGTAGAGATAGGGAGCAGGAAATACCTTCAAAATATTGCTCAAAGAAGACCTCGAGTGATGGAGGAACACGATGATGGAAAATTTTTCCTAAATCCTTCAGCAGATGCCCACAGGTGACATAACTTCATCCAAAAGCCACTCTGGAGGCACCACTCCCTTCAAGGTACAAGTTAACTTTTATATTCCCATATTCGAAGGCCAGATAAATGCAGACATTGTAGATAGATGGTTAAATTTGTTGGAAGGGTATTTTTCGGTTCATGATTTTTCCAATAAGGGAAAGATTTATTTTTCACTCCTCAAAGTCATCCCCCACGTCAAGAACTAGTGGGAAACCTACTGTGAGTAGAAGGATGAGAGGGAACCCTCACTATTTTTAGCCACACCCACTTGGAACTCTTTCCGAGATGCCATCATGGAGAATTATTACCATGTCTGGAGCTATGAATATAAGTACATAAATTGGACCACAATATGGCAAGGAAGGGACCAGGACGTGTCAAAGTTCACAAATATTTTTCATACCCTTTGCGTGAAGTTGGGTATCATGGATTTTGAGTGACATCTGGTACTCAAGTACCGTGATTGTCTACACAAATACATCTAGGATGAAATGGAGTTCCTAGACATCTCCTCACTTGGCGTCACCTACGATACACTGTCAAGATCAAGCAGAAGTTTAAACAGAAGAAGAGAGACTTTGGACATGTGAATCTGAAGTAAGGGAGAGGCACCCGCAAATAGAAAAATAAGGGACAAAGCCAAGGTAGGGTGACCCAGGAAAACCCATTGAAACTGCAAGAAAATAAAAACACCATGAAGACAAACAAGGACATAGGAAAGTGGTGTGATTTCCATAAGAGCCCCACTCACAACACAAGTGAGTGTCGGGTCAAGCAGTCCCTAGTGCCTGAGCTAAAGCCTTTAGAATTAGATGCATGTTTTGACTCTGAGTCAAAACCTAACAAGGGGAATGAAAAAGGGAAGAATATTATTGATGTAAAGCCCAAAGCCACTATTGCCACCACCAATATCCAGAAGATTGAGCCCGAAGATTCAGAAGAGGGGGAGTGTCTCTTCCACTTAGAGATGTGGGTGAAGGGTTTTCCACTGCAATTCAATGTCAACGGTGGGAGCCAAAAGATCCTAATTTCGATAGACGTCATGTAGCAATTGAGCCTACCAACCATACCACAACTGCATGCATACACCATCCAGTGGCTTCACCAAGGACGAGATCTTTGCGTCAACAAGCAGTGTCGCCTTCCCTACAAAATCAAGCACTTCACAAATGGGTATTGTGTCATGTTTCTCCTCTTGAAGTTTGTGATGTATTATTAGTCCAAACATACTTGTGGAAGTGTCATGCTATATATGAGTCGAGGCCTCGCACTATTGTTATTATTTGGGTAATAAGTTATACATGATACTAGAGGTAGCCCCGCCTACTGCCGTCTCTTTTATATTTGCTAAGAAATGCAGTAAGATTATCTCCCAGAATAGGAATTTTTTTTCTTTTTGATTCACTCTCAAGGTAATGGAAAGATCGTGGCCACATCCATGGCCCCCAGGAAGGGTTGCTCCATGTAGTAGAAGCAGGTGGATAAGGTTGTGGAAGAATATAGGGACATCTTCTCCTCACCCACAAGGGTAAGCTTTCACTATCAGGTCAAACATTTGATTGATCTAACTCCAGGAGCACCTCTACCCAACAGGCCAATATATCATTACTCCATTCTAGAAAATGAAGAGATCAAGCGGAAAATCTAGGAGTTGCTGAGAAAAGGGAACATCCGACCAAGTTCCTCACCTTGTGAGAGCCTGATTGTACTTGTACAAAAGAAGGATGGGACCTGAAGGCTTTGAATTTATTATCGGGCACTAAACAAAATCACTATCAAGAATAGATGTCTAATCCCACAGATTGATGACCTTCTAGACCAACTCAAGGGGACCAAGTATTACAACAAGATCAATCTAAAGTTTGGTTATCACCAGGTTCCAATAGATCCCACAAATGTATGGAAGATCACTTTCAAATCCAAGGAAGGGCTTTTTAAATGGTTGGTTATGCCCTTCGGGTTGAAAAATTTCCCTGCTACTTTTATGAGGTTAATGGATGACATCTTGCAGACCTTCACCAACTCATTTGTGGTTATTTATCTGGACAACATCCTCATCTTCAACAAGAGTTGGGAAGAACACTTGCAACACATTCGGTAGGTTCTTCAAACCCTGTGGCAGCAAAAATTGTGTGCCAACTTGGAGAAATGCATCTTTGGAATGAGTCAGGTCCAATATTTGGGTTACATCATAGATGAGCAAGGCGTGCATGTGCATCTGACTACTATCCAAGTCATTCCAAATTGGCTAGCCCCAACCACTCTAACAGAGCTTTACAGCTTTTTGGGCCTTGCAAATTTTTATTAGAGGTTCGTGTTGGGATTATTTCATATCATCTTTCCTTTGATTTATATTACCAAGGACGGAGTTAAAGAAAAGTTCTCCTGGTTTGAGTCCCAACAGAAAGAGTTTGTCGAGTTGAATCACCACCTCTTCTCTGCATTAGTACTCACATTGCCAGGTTTGTAACATCCATTTGAAATTGAGATAGACGCCTCTGACTATGTTATTGGTGTAGTCCTCACCCAACATGGGCATCCAATGGCCTATCATAGTGGGACACTTTCCTTTCAAAAGTACCCCACCTATGATAAAGATATGTATTCCATTATGTAGGCTTACTGACAATCGAAGCATTACATTTTGGGGAAGGAGACGGTCATCCACACCAATCACCAACCTCTTCAATTTATACAAACATAAGAGAAGTTAAAGCACGATCTCCATCAGAAGTGGTCTACATATCTGCAAAAATTCCACTTAAACATAAAATACAAAAAGGGCAGAACCAATCATGTTATTGATTTCCTCAACTAGCCAACAGTTGTAGCCCTGAATATTGTTCTCAACTCTTGTGTGTTGGCATTATGGCATAGGTTTGGAGCTATGGCACAGGTGTTGTCCTTGATGGCAACTCTCTTTGGTAACAGATCTCAGTTCAGGCACTCGGAGAGAAGAAAAAGACATAAACGCAGGTTCATCTAAACAAAAACACGTATACACGCGGGTTATACGTTGATAAAGTGCGTATATGTTGGGGATCATACTTTTGGTCCATGGTAGTTAGTCCTTGGGATTTGAACCTATGTTTTGGACCATGGCGTCTCGACAGATGTGTTGATC